>JABWTJ010000482.1:753753-1048753 GCA_016801875.1 Solanum sitiens | reverse complement strand
TAAGCACCTTAATTCATTTTCGGGGTCTTACAATATCCCCCACTTGGGAACATTCGTCCTCGAATAACACTTGGAACATCTTAAACACATCAAGGACTCAATGAATCATGGAGCAGCTCACAACATTCAAAACATAATCACATAGAAGTCAATGCACCAAACTTAAAAGGGAACAACTTTAAGTCATTTAGCACTCAATGCAACACAAGCAAGCAAAACCTTTTATTTACTCACTTTCAAAATGCATCACCAACATAGGTTCTTGTCATGTTCATAGTAGGAACATCCTTCTCCTAATTATAACATGGTCTTTTACATTTAATTTTATTAGGATCTCATTATGCAATAACCTTTTTGTCACACCTAAGCAAGTTCAACATCACTCAAGAAGCAATGAAGCACTCATACTTCAATTCACATAAACTTGAGTCAGGTAAATTAACTAGGATTCTTATCATTTAATCATAATTCCATGGAAGTCATACTCAACCTTACCATGCTTAGTTATGTTTAAGGAGGAATGTCCTTCTCCTCACATACTTACATGTCTCATGAGTTCTTACACGAGCAATGCACAAAGGTCAATTCACTGTAAAATGACAATTTCTCAACTTTTAACCAAAACATGCTCAAACTTTCTCCCTAGTGAAGTCAAAATGGTAATTCACACCAAACACATCACCACATTAGGAAGTCATTTCACAACATTTTAATTTTTAACATATCACTAGCCTTCATAAGCAAGCATCAAATTTGGAAAATCTCACAATTTATAGACACCCACAAGGTCACTTAGTTACAGATTTCCTCACTTTTCAAGAGTTAGCCTTCAATCATGCTTTTCAAACCATAAAAGTCGCACAAATTTTTCAAGAGACTCAACACTTTTCACTTTAAAGAGGCTCGCTCAATTTTTTTTATTTAAGGGTAAACCTTACACATCACAAGTGACTACACCCATGTTTCTATCTTATTTCATGAAGTCAAATGCACAACTAGCATGTTAATATGCCCAATCAACATGAGAAAACATGTATTTGATCAAAATTTCCTTTTTTCAAGTATTTTAGAATCTTCAAAATACTCTTAAGATAGTGTCAATCAAGACATACCAAACATATGAAGGTCATGCAATTCATACTTTATGTCAGACTCCTATCATGATCAATCTATTAGGAACTCATTAGTTTCAAGTTCAAGTAAGCATAGATGGGCAAGATAGAAATATCTACAACCTTACTGTAAGACCTCCAAAATGAGTTAGGGTGTCTAGATCCTAACATGTTTTTATTAAGGTTATAAGGTCCTAAAATGACTTATAATATGGTATTGAGGCAGTGTGTAAAGTTTGAGGTGATTTGGAAGTCAAACGTCAAGGGACGACCAACACGTTCGACGACTAGTCACCTATGTGCCTCATGTGTCTATGTGTGCTTATAAATGTATGAAATGAGATTAGAAAGTCTTAAAATGAGTTATAATGATTTTTAATGATAGTATATGGAGTTTCGTAAAGTTTGGAGGTCAAACGTCCAAGAACGTCCAAGACGTTCGAAAGATAGCCTTGAGACATGCATGTGTGTGTGTCTTGATGGGGCCTTGAATGTTTGGATGAGTTGTGAGTATTTGTTTTGGGTGAATCTTATGTGGGAGGTCTAAAACTTTTTAAGGTTTGTATTTATATGGGAAACATCCGAGTACGACTTCTAAAGAGCCCCGTAAAAGGTTCCACAAGAAGGACCCAAGGCTGGTCGAGACACTGCCTTGGTAGTGTCAATCGACTGAACCAAACGACGGCCAGTTGGTTGACCAATGGCCCGTAGGTGAGGTCTCGTTGATTGACACTTATCCTGGGCAAGTATCAACCCAAAAACAGTCCAAGGTCCAATCGACTGAACCAAACGACGGCCAGTCAATTGACCAACGCCTAGTCGATGGTGGTCTGTCGTTTGTGGCCTGCAATCACTGCCATGCGATTGTTTTACTTAAGGGGTGAATGGGAAATTTACCAAACGTCCTAAACTGACTCTAATTGGTTTATTTACCTATTTTTGGGTGTATTTAAGGGGTCAAACACGTGAACAACCCATTCCCAATCCCCTCTACACGAATTGAACCTTCCCTCCAAAACCAATTCTCCCTAGAAACCTCCATTGTTTTTGAAGCTCAAGAACAGCTTGTAGATTGGATTCTCCTGGGTTCTTCACCAAGTTTTAGAGATTATCAACTAGACAAAGGTATGGTAATCCTTCATCTCCAAGTAATCATTCACTTGGAGAGTTAATCTCAAAGTTTTCAAAGAGATTTCATGATCAAACTTTCAATCAAGCCATGGGTTCTTTCTAACAACGTTTTAAATGGTTAAATAATGATTAATTAATGTTAATGTATTGGTTAAAACGTGATTTTAATCCAATTGCATGATGAACCCATGTTAATTCCCTAAATCGATTTAGTCCTTGCATGGGTTTTGTGATCATGGCTTGGTAATGGTCAATTTGTGATTCTCTTACGTTGAATTGCTTATGCCTAATGTTATTTACGTGAATGGATTATTAATTGATGATGAAGGATCCATGTGGATCAATGTATGAAGGATTGAACATGCCTAGTTTAGAATCCTAAGAATTCACTGTAACATGGCCTTTTAATGATTAAATGTTGAACTCGATTAGGTGAAGATGATTGTAGCTACTATTTTAAGTTGATATTAAGATTGAATTGTAATTATAAATCATGTATGATCAAGGTGAAGAAGTATTGATATAAGTTGATCTAAGTTCTTCTAGTCTATCGATTGGTAATACTATGTATGTGATGTGATCTCAATTTTAGGTTAAATGAAGCATGATTCCTTTGATGTAATGATCTATTTAGATACTGCCTAACATGTATATTATAGTTAAAAGCATGATCGATGAACAAGGCTTTAGGGAATTAGTAGCATTGCCTATTTTCTCTTCTCACTATTGAATTGATAGTTTAATGCCCATGTTGGTATCATGATCTTGTAGGGATTTAAGCATGATTTTGATATGCTAAGTTATATTACTGCCCTAGGTTGATAAGATTAATGAAATATGATTTATAATCCGTGCAAGTAAAATTGGGTAATGGTCTATGTTCTTCTATCTTCTAGTATGTTAATGTGTTGTACTAGTTGTAGCATGACCTTGTAAGTAGCTTATACTTGACTCCATGTATGATTATGGTGCTTTACCTACTTCCCTATACTTGAGTTATTGATGAAAGAGTAGCAATGGTCAATGATGACCAAAGGCTAAAGGATTGGTAAGAATTGCTCTACTCTTCTATTTCTCTAGTTTTGTATATTATTGTAGTTGATGAAGCCTTGTATGGCATTGCGTGGTATGGTCCACTTATGATGGCGGTGTTTACTTTATTGTAATTATATATGTGTTGACCATGTCCTTGTAGGCAAATTGATGAATATATGAATGAGTGGTTATGATGATCACCTTATGTGTAACTTGTGTCTAGTCTTCTATTATAGTTGTGAATCTAGGTTATGTTACTATTGTTATGAGCATGTAAATGGTTATGCTAAGATCATGTGTAGGTGCTGCCATTAATGAAGTGTTAAATATTGATGACCCCTACCCATGTACCCCTATGTGAAAGTGTAAATAGCTAATGCTAGGAGTCTTAAAGTATAATATGAAGTTAGCTTGCCTCCCATGCTAAGTTGTGTTGTGTGATCTATGTTTGAATATGTATTGTGGTCCTAAGAGGGTGGCTGTCTCAATTTGTTGTTGATAGCCATTTTGTGATCATAATGACCAATGTACACACACCCTCACTCCCTATGCATGCTTACAAGTAGTATAGGTCATGGTGTCTAAATGAAAGGTAATTCTCATATTCACTAATGTGTACTATTATGCATGTTGAGCTTGAGTCCATGAAAGTGTTTATGAACATGTCTTATATTGTATAATGTGAAGTATGTGGTATGATGAAGTATGATTATACCTAGTGTCTAATTGTGTTTATATGAAAGCATGGTTCATATAGTTACACTTGTACACTTATGCATGAATGAAATGGTGTATGTCTATGTGTGGAAATTATGTATTATGTGAAAGGTTTGCTCTCATATAAGTATTCACACACACATGTATGAAGATCTAGTCAAGAGAGGGGCCTTGAAAGGTGTATTCATGGGTACCCTAAACTAGATGGTGCTTTACATATGCTATGTCCATGTGAAGAGATTCCTCACATGATTTAGGTTGATGAACTTTCATCTATGACCTATTAGCTAAGAATATGAGGGGATGACTCTCCTAAGACTATGTTTTATAAAGTAAAGTTAATAAAGGTTTTTAATAAAGGGAATTTAGCTTAGCACTGAGTGAACTTGAATATGAGTGTGTGTCCCTTCCCAATGTGGGAAGGAAGGTCTACCATAAATCTCATGAGGTGGATAACCACAATGCCTAAATAGGTATAAAGAGGGTTTCCATAAGTGAATAACTATAATGTCCCATTAGGCATAAAGAGGGTTTTCACATGTACCTCCAAGTTCCATAACTATGCTTGCCACACAGGATCTAGCAAGTGAATTCACTTAGTATGCTAGCATGTGTTAATGTTCTACCTTGGCTAGGTAGTAACACCTTCCATTGGTGTAAGGCTCTACAACACCAAATTCCATGTTTAGCACCCATGGTCTTAGTGTCAGTTAAGGCTATAGTTTCCCTATAGTAAAATGGAAAATGGAAGTAAAGAACTAGGATCCTAACTAGGATGACTTAAGGGAGGTTACTTAATATAGGTGGAAGTAATGAACCCATCAAGACATTGCACAAGTAGCTCCTTAGGAATTCCTAGGAAGGTGACCTAATGTATATGATTATGATTATGTCTTTATGCATGACATTGTAGTATACATATATCTAGTGCATGATATGAATCTATATGATGTGATCTTATCCTTATATGCATTATGTTGGTCTAAATGACTATATGATGAAGGTCTTGTATTGACATGAATGAAGTTGTCTTTACTTGTTATGAGGATGTATGAATTGTATGTTAAGGTTTCTGGTCTCATGAAGAGTTTACTAAGTATGTGTGGGGTTATGGGGCTTCACATGTACATTGAACTAGTAGACTAAGATTGGGGTCATGAATGAGGTCTTATAATGATGAATATGAAAAGAAGTAAAAGTATGTGTAAGTTGATATAGCTTACTGTAATGTCCTATATCCTTGACTTGAATGTGTCTTGTAATGGGCTATACTTCTATGGTGATATGTGTTGGCTTGTGTAAGTATATGTATGCTTCCTTTGTGGCCTTAAGGTGATGCATTGCACCAAGTATCACTAGAGGGTTACTTGGGAGGTTAATAAATAAAAGGAAAGATAGCTCACTGTTAAGGTAAAAGAGTTCACTGTAAAGTGACCTCAATTATGGCTTAAATTATATATGTGATTTTATGTAATGTTTGGCCTTTGAATATGTCTATATGAAGTATGTGAATGATATAAATGCTATTGTACAAATGTTTTATAGAGATTTACTCAAAATGGCATGAAGTCTGATTTCAAGAAAATATCCCTTTTAAATGCATGTTTTTGCATGGTTGTCATACTTGGTGCATTCTTGTACTAACTCCATTCTTCTCTACTTTTTACACAAAGTGTAGGTTATGGATGCTTAAAGGATGTCTATGTGATTGAGGAGCTTGATATGTAATTTCCAAGCTCAAGGAAAGGAATCCTTAAGTCCAACGATGTCCTAATGTTTAAGTTACTGTAAAGTGTATAAGTTTGTACTTATGTTTATGTTTTAAGGGTCGTGTCCCTAAGGTACTCTAATATTGTTGAGTCTAAGATGGCAAAGAGACTTAAGGTCTAAATGTGTATTATGACTTATGTTTTATCTATATATGAAGTAAATTTTCTAGCTTATGATGTTCTATGAAAAGTTTTAAATTTTCTGCCAAATTTACTATGTCAATGCGATGAATGATAACTATGGGCTTGTATAAGACCTCCGAGAGGTCAAGTACGCCATGTTACTTCCAGAGGGTGCTCCCCGGATGTGACACTTATTACTCACATCACCATCCCCCACTTAGGGTAAACCCAATTATGAGCAACTTAACCCCACCTTAAGAGGATCTTAGTTTATCAACCTTCATCATCATCACTTAAAAGTGATTTACCAACCTAAAAAGGAATTACAGTAACGCATCAAAGGGACATCAAGGGTCATTCTAAAACTTATCATCTAGGCACTCTATCGCCCTCTTGGGGTATGCCTAATCACATAACCCCCTTAAACACCAAGGTCAAGGCAAGTCAAAACCAACCTTTCATACTCTTCACTCAAGAAGTTTCGACATCATTGAGGGTTTTCACTCCTAATCTCAAATCAATGAGTCTAGTAACTCAATCCTAACCATCCATCTAGGCCTAACACCCAAAGAAAAATCCATAACAAACAAGTTAGGTTATACTACCCAACCACATAAGGTCTCAACTATACCATAGACACCAAAGGTCATACAACATTAGGGGAAGCAATAAAGGAGACTTAGTCATCAATGCCTCTTTCTTTTCTTCAATACTAGAGTAGGGTAACTCTTAGGTCATTTCAACCCACATCATCACCCTACGAAGTAAGTACACTACCTTCACTTCTAGGATCAAGCCTATACAGAGGACTCCAATCCAAACAAGGCAATTATGAAAACCACACATATACAAGGGCAACATTTGAACTATTAAACATACATATATAGGAAACATACATTTTTAGCCATCTACCACTTTTCTTAAAGGCATTTCAAACCTAAACCATATTTTTAGAGACTACCATCATGCAAAACCATTTAGCAACATGCCATTCCAAAAAGGAAGCTCAATTTAACCATACTAATTCTTAATTAATCTAAAACCATATCATAACATAAATCTTCACATAACATGTCATTTCACATAGGTCTCATATATATAGCCAAAAATGGCATCACACCAACATATAATCGAAGATTCACCTTTACACATACTCATGAAGCCATAAACCAAAATAAGCATCAAAACTCACCTTTTCTCCATCAATCATAGAGATACCATCTCATCCAAGCAATCACATCTAAAAGACCACTGGACAAGAAAACTTAAGAGAGAGATCTTATGGAGTTAAGTGCTATGGAACGAAATGAGAATGATGAAGAAGGGAAACTCGATCGTCCTATAGCCTCCCGCATCATTTGATGTGTCGCGACTCACCACCAATGATACGAGACTCTACTAAACGTGGCAGTATGAGACTTTTAGAACCTAAAACCACTTTTATAACCTCATGCTCTAATACAACGTTTGTCACATCCGGGGAGCACCCCCTAGAAGTAACATGGCGTACTTGACCTCTCGGAGGTATTTTACAAGCCCATAGTTATCACTCATCGCATTTTCATAGTAAATTTAGCGGAAAATTTAAAAAAATTCATAGCACATCATATACTAGAAACATCACTTCCATTATATAAGAATATAAGTCATAATACATAGTTAGACTAAGTCTCTTTTTTCATCTTAGACTCAACTTCATAGTATAGATTAGGGACACGACCCTTTAACATCATAACATAATATTTAAGCTATTACAATATATTGAATATAAACTTGACATAGGAAATCCTTGGAACATAAGGATTCCTTTCCTTGAGCTTGGAATCACATATCAAGCTTGTCACCTTAGAGACATCCTTTAAGCATCCATAACCTACACTTTGTCTAAAAAGGTAGAGAAGAATGGTGTTAGTACAAGAATGCACTAAGTATGGCAACCATACAAAAACATGCATTTAAAAAGGGACATTTTACTTGAAACCATGCATCATGCCTTTTTGTGAAAACTTCATAAAACTTTGATACAATAAGCTTTATACAATTCACATACTTCATATAGGCATATTCAATGGTCAAACATCATATAAAACCACACATTGCATTTAAGGCATATAAGTCACCACTTTACAGTAAGCACCTTTACAATTACAGTGAGCTTATTTCTGTTTTACAGTGAACTCTCTCCTTTTACTTTAACTCCTTATCTTCTCAAGTAACCCTCTAGTCATGCTTGGTGCAATGTATAGACAATGTCCCATAACACTATCCACACTCAACCATCACTTGAAGGCCACTAGGGAACCAAACACATGAATTCATAGAAGTATTTCATATGATAAGATACCTAACTCACATTTGACCCAACATACTTTAGAGACCACATAGAAGGACTCATTACAAGACCATATACTAGTCAAGACTTCCAAGATAGTCATAGCAAGGCAATAGACCCATTAACATACTTGGACTTCACCTCATAAGAACCACATAGAACCCTACTCATAATCCCTTCCTAAGTACACTTGTGCAATGTACATGTGAAGTCCATAACCTCACACATACTAAGTAAACCTACAAAGAAACTACAAGCCTTAACATGCCCTTCATACATCAACAAGACAAGCATAAACAACCTCCTTCATGTCAAGCAAGACTTCATCATATAGTCAATAAGACTCATACTATGCATATAAGGTAAGACACATTATATAGACTCATACCATGCATATCATTACAACAAGGAGACAACACTACAATGTCGTGCATAAGGAACATAAACATAATCATATACATTAGACCTTCCTAGAACTCCCTTCAAGAGCTACTTGTGTAATGCATAGGTGAAGTCCCATACCCCCACCTACACTAAGCAACTTCCCTTAGGTTATCCCAGTTAGGTTCCTAGTCATTTACTTCCATTGTCCATTTTACATTAGGGAAACTATAGCCTTAACCGACACTAAGACCATGGGTTCTAAACATGGAATTTAGTGTTGTAGAACCTCACACCAAGAAGAGGTTCCCTACTTAGCCAAAGTAGAACATTAACCTTGAACTAGCATCTTAGGTGATATCACTTGCTAGATCCTATGTGGCAGGCATAGTTTATGGAACTAAGAGATATACATAACCCTCTATATGCTCATTAGCATTGGAGCCTCATCTCATGAGAAACCATGGGTGAATCTTCCTCAAGGAAAGTCAACACCTCATGTGGAACCATAGGTTAATCTTCCTCAAAGGGAAGTCAACACCTTATGAGAAACCAATGGTGAATCATCCTCCAAGGGAAGCCAACACCTCTCATTTTCAAGTTCACTCGGTGCTAAGCTAATTTCCCTCTATTGAAAAGCATTTATTACATTTTTCATAGAACATAGGCTTAGGATATTGACTCCTCATATGCGTATAGCATATTCAAGCACCTATCTAATTTTAGCGTACTCTTGGGAACACCTTCCAAGCGCCTCTCTTTTGACTATATCACCATACATGTGCGTGTACATATATGTGAGCAAACCATTCACATAAACACATTAAGGACACACATGTTCATACTTTACATTACTAGTGCATAAGTGTATATGTGTAACTATATAAGCAACCCTTTCATATAAACACATTTATACACTATGCACATTCATAACATACTCTTGCATTTATATTCATGTACATAGAAAACCAAAACCTAGGAAATATCCTATCAAGGCACGCATGTGCAATGCATAGACAATGTCCCATACCCTTGCCCATACTAGTACACCTATCAAGTCATCCTAGTTAAGGGATACATATCATACTTCATAAACATATACTTAACATGCATAGTAGTAGACATTAGTTCATATGAGAATTTTCCTTTCATTAGACACCATGAACCTATACTACTTGACAACCATGCATGAGGTGTGAGTGTGTGTACATTGGTCAACATGATCATATAAAGGCAACAATCCTAACATTAAGGCAGCCACCTTACAAATATCACAATACACATTTAAGTCCCTTAAACCATAAACAACTCATATATAGAGTAATAGGAACTATATACCACACACCAACCATCATAGCATAGGAGGTAAGACATATTCATCATTTACACCTAGGACTCCTAATCATGCTCGAGATAACATATTCATATAGGGGTACATAGGTAGGGATCATACTATACAAGAGTATTCAAACATCAACATGTAGACCACACCTAGCCCTAACATAGTCGTTTGAATGTAGAGGAAGCATTATCAATATAACCTAGATCAAAACTAGCAGTGGAGACTAGGCATAATACTTCACATTGTATAATCATCATAACCATACTTTCAAGATATAATTGTCTTTAAGGCCATGATCACAACACATAATAGCATAACAATAAGGTAAACACCGCCACCGTAGGTGGACCATACCACACAATCCCATACAAGGCTCCATCAACTAGCAATTCTATGAGAAGGGTAGAGAGAATAGGCCCAACTTACAATTTCCTCCAAGCTTTGATCATCATGATCAATTTCCATAATTCAACATAAATACATGTATAAAATAGTAGCTATAGGAACCATTCCATAAACGAAATCATACTTCAATTTACCATAAAATCGAGATCACATTGAAGCTACATTAGCAATCTAGAGAAGATAGGAGAATTGTAGACTAATCTCATTCGAACCATCTAACCTTGATCCACAAGGATCACTCATCAACAATTCACCATCAACATACAATTTAGACATTAGATATAAGCAATTCAACATGCTATAATCATAATTCAATCAATACAAAGTCAAGATCACAATGTCCATAACATAGGCTAATTTGAGAATTGGAGAGACATGGGTTCATCATGCAATTGGATTGAAATTCATCTTGAAAATAGTATATAATCAATTTGAGAAAGAACCCACGGCTAGATTGGAAATTAGGAATTTTGGTCTTTGAATCATATTTGAAAATCCTTGATTGACTCCTTAGATGAATGGATAACTAAGGATGAAGGATCACCATACCTTGTTTATTGAAGACCCATGAGAAATTTCAGAAGAAACCATGAAAATCCACCCCATAGCTTGAACTTGAGTTTTCCCTCCAATGGAGGTTTGAGAGAATTTGGAGAAGAAGAGTGATTTGGATTTTTGATTTTCTTATTGGGTGTTGTGGTTTGGCTTGGGAAAGGGGTTAAATAAGTCATCAAATCAGTTTATAACCATCCCTTTAAGTTATCAAAACACCCCATGCTTATTGGGACTTTTAGACATGTCAAAATTAACTTAAAAATGATGTAACCGAATCTGGGAGTGGGCTACGCGTCGCGGGGAAGCCTCCTAATTCTGACCTAAATAAAATTTGAGGCAGTGAGGTGCGCTATAGGCGCGCGTCGCGAGGGCAAGGTCCAATTCTTGGACCTGCTCGCTGTCTTGGGCAGCCTCTTGTCCAATGTTTGGGTCCTCCTTGGGGGCCCTTCGGGTGGTCCCCGGGGAGTCATACCTGGACGTTTTGAACCTTAACATGTCTATTAAGGTACTAGGGTTAACTACACTGACTTTAAACTCCAAATAACACATGAAAACAAGGTCAACATACAAGGACACAACAGTACGTCTAAAAGGCTAACTTTCGAACCTCTTGAACGTTTTTGAACGTTTGACCTCCAAACTTCATGAAACTTAACACACTGCCTATAAACATCACTATAACTCATATAAGGACCTCATGAGACCATTACACACACATAAGCTCATAAAAACACTTAAGGCCCTTTGGTGACTAGTCGTCGAACGTCTTGGTCGTCCCTTGACGTTTGACTTCCAAATCACCTCAAATCAAGTATACATACTATAAAACACTTAATGAACACATTTTTAAAACCTTTTTAGACACATGTGAGGCTCTAAGCACCTTAATTCATTTTCCGGGTCTTATAGGATGACTGTTTATTGCTTTCCGTCTTATCAGTTATAGAATCTTGTGGGGTTTGTCCCAACATTCATATTTGTATTGTAGAGGCTTCATAGATAGATAATGAGTCAGATTGTTCAATTTGAGTCTCTTTTATCTTCATTTCATATGTTCTAATTTTTTAGACTTAAGTGTGATTTTGGCCAAGACATTATCAAAGTATTTCTCTTGAAGAATGTTTCTTACTTTATAACTGAGTTAAGTTAAAGCTTCCGCTGAGTTGAGTAAGTCAGGACAAGGGTTCGCTCAAGGACATCAATGGTCATTGGTTGTCGGTCATGTCCAAGGTGTAGGTCGGGGCGTGACATCAACACTTTCAACAATTTTTTAATTATTTTTTTGTAAATCCCAAAAATGAGTAATTGATTAATAAAAAATAGGAAAAATATGAAAAATTATAAAATTAAAAAATTGTTGAAATTGTTAAATTTAAGGTTACTATATTTATTTGTGAAATTTTGGTGTTAATTATATATATTTTTCATATTTTTTCTATTTATTATAAATCAATTGCTCATTTTCGAGATTTACCAAAAAAATAAAAAAATAAAAAAAATTATTGAAATTGTTGAATTTAAGGTTACTATATTTATTTGTGAATTTTCGGTTTAAATTTTATATTTGTTTTTCTAATTTTCCTTTTTTAGTAATAAATTACTCATTTTCGGGATTCGCCGAAAAAAATAAAAATGATTTTTTTTTAAATTTTTTATTTTAAGGTTACTATTTTTATCTGTGAAATTTTGGCGTTAATTTTATATATTTTTTGTATTTTTATTAATTAATTACTTATTTTTAGAATTTACCAAAAAAATAAAAAATTTAAAAAAATGTTAAAATTGTTGAATTTAAGGTTACTATATTTATTTGTGCATTTAGGCATTAATCTTATATTTTTCATATTTTTTATTAATCAATTACTCATTTACCAAAAAAAAATTAAATAAAATTATTGAAAATGGGTCGGATAGTTTATTTAAAAGGGGTTTGACTTATGGGTTAGATTAGGTGTTTAGTCCGAATTCTTTTAGAGACATAATTGATCTCTTTTTATTTTCATATAAATGTCATGTGGTAAGGTCAAAAAGATGTGACAATTCAATGTGACATTTAAAGAAATTGAAAATGAGTTGGATAAGTGCAGCAGACCAACTAACAGCGAGGGCATGAGCGAGCTAAACTTTAAACGAAGAACATATCTCGATTTTTTTGAATAGTTTAGGAACATATTTACCTTTGGGAAAATTATGCGGATAAGCAAGCTTATACTATTTAATTACTCATCATAGCTATAGTTTGTTATAATTACCACTCGCGACTAACATTATACATTAATTACGTGGACTGACTTCGAGTTTGTATAATTAGTCATGTTTGTATATGTATAATTCGCTAGAATATACAAATAAATATGTGTAATATACAATTTTTTAGCCTATATACTTATACAATTCACCTCTCTCCCACTCTCTGTCCTCTCTCGCTCGCCTCTCTCCTCCCTCTCTCAATCTCGCTCGCCTCTCTCCTCCCTCTCCCAATATCGCTTGCCATTTATACAAATGTATATGTATAATGTACAGTTATATATAATTATATACATATTGTCACATCCCGAAACCACACCCTAGAAGTTAGGGTGCAATCTTGGATTGTGACCAGCATATTCGACCTCTCGGAGGTCTCATACAAGCCTCTCGTATCATTCATCGCATATACATAACGAAAAGTAGTGCGGAATTAAAACTTTTCATAAAAACAATATAGAAGTCTTTAAACTCTTTCATATATGTAGAAATAGGAAAACACTAAGTCTCGATCATCCTCTTAAGACACGATAATACTTGGGACACGACCTATACGAATTTAAAACATATTACTATATAGTCTATTACAAAACTTCATTTAAGAAACATAAAATGACATATATGCCCTCGAGTCAAATGAGGACATACTTCAACTCTTCTTGAACGATCTCCTTGTCCAAGTCTTCTTCCAAAGCTCCTCACCTATTAAGAACTATAGATAGAAAATAAAGCATGGAATTAGTGCAACCACATGTACTAAGTATGACATTATGCATAAAAATCATGAAAACGGACTTTATTGGAAATATGCATCTTTTCATTTTATAAATCATATTTTAATCATAATAACAACATTTGGCAACTTAGAAACACATAAGGAAACATTTAACCGAAAATCACAATTTTTTAAGCCACTTTACTGTGACCTCAACTCACTGTTACAGTCACTGTACAGTGAAGTTGCAAACCTTCACTTTAGACACCCTTTAGCATGTAATTATCCCACTCAAAGCTATCCTAAGATTCACTTAAGTACACAAAGAGAGACCGCCCATACACCCTCTCTAGATGTGCCTAAACGGCCCTTAAGATTACTTATAATGAGTCACATACACACTTACAAAGCATCATAAACATCAATGTAAGATTCTTCTACCAAAGGTGATTCTAAGTCTCACTTGAGTGAGTTATGAAGCAACCGCCCATACAATCCCTTACACGCACACTCAAGAGATCCAATGGACTCCCTAGGATAGAATCATTCTCACTAAACACACCAACGCATAGATGATATGACATTCTCCTTCCAAGGGCTATCAAAAGACCTACTTAAGTAAATCAAGAAGATAACGTCCATGATTGAACTCTTCAAGATTACCTAAATATTCCTTATGAATACCTAAGGCTTAGATCATAACAACAACACCAAACATCTTCCCTAACTAGAGTCATACTCAAGACTTCCAAAGATAAGACATAAAGAGATCATCCCATATGCCCCCTTCACACTTTAGCTAAGGAGTCCTTAAGTTACTTTAGATTAGGTACTTATTCATTTACATACTTTCTAACATAAGTCATTAGTTTATTAGTTCATTTAGAAGACATACATCACATAAAGGACATTCAAATAATGATCTTAGACAAGACTTAGGAATTCCAAATAACACCATCAAAGTCTATTGTGCAATGTCAAAGTAGCGTCTCATACCACCACCTAAACCTCATAAACTTCTCTAATGCTAATAGGTATTCCATGTGATGAGAATAGACAATAACCTACATAGATCATAGTAGCAAAGCATGGAATCCGAAGTTTTATCCTACTTTGATGAGGTGTTCTACTTGCCAATGGTAGAACATAAAGATCCCATGTAGGCACATGGTTAGGGAATATGAAGGGCGTGCTTTGTATTCTAGTCTCATATTTAAATAGAACTACTTGCCTTTACCATACTCACTCGGTGCTAGCCTTAGTCCTCATAGATCAATTTTACATTAAGGTTCATACAAATGGGTCCCATATCATGTTCATGACCCAATTACATTTACTCTACCATAGCAAGGTCCATTTGGGCTATCTCACTATGGCGACAAGAATCTCATCGTGACTTTCCTAAGGTATGATATGATGTCATTCCAGCCAATCAACCTTAAGTCCATCACTCATTACATGAGAGATACCATTACGGCTTACTATTTCACAATTCATAACCTTACCACTTGGTTCAAGGTTCCACATAAATGACCCTTTTATCATCATTCAAGGTCTCACCTATATTCATTTATTCAAGACTAAGACCCCTTTTAGGTTCCTAAGTCAAGACATCACATATTCACATAAGCATCAAGTAAGGGACACAAGTCTACCTAAACAAGACACAACATACTTCCATTTAACACATATAGCCTATCTTCCTTTAGACTCTTAGGAATGACCCTTAACCTTATCAAGTCAACATATTCATTACCTTAACATCATCAATTTAATCATTTTAGACTCATCTAACCAATTTAGGAATAACCATGTATCAACTCTAAGACTACACAATAACACATAGTCAAAGCACAACATGATTAACTAGATAGTAGCAATAGTCTAGCACATACTTCCACATATAGATAGATATGATTATACATCATCAAATCAACTACACAAATAGCCATATAAGTTCAAATAGTGCCGACAAGGCCATGATCATCAATGTACTAGAAAGTAACGCCGACAAGGCCACATCAATTCACATAGCACCGCCACCAAAGGTGGACCAATTAACATTGAATAAGAAGAAATATGGCAGTGTACCACCATTTCATCATCAACACTTCAAGCCAATACCAAATCACCCAATTCAACATCATAAGGCCCTTACCCATGGCCATGAACACCAATTCAATACACAATTATAGAAATCAATGGAATGTAAACCAATTCAACAATCCAATACCAATTTGATAACAATTGAACACAATTCTTACATCAATAGAAAGCCCATAAGAAGCTACACATGAATTCATCAACATTAAGCCAATATCAAGTAACCCATAATTTAGTCAAAATCTTAGGTTCATCAATTTCATGGGTTCATAAGTAATTTAGGTTAAAATCATCAATACAACATCAATCTAATCCATAATAGACGTTTGAAAGCCTTTAATGCAAGAACCCATAGAAGAATCATGAAATTAGACAATTCCTCTTTGAAAACTTTGAAAACATCTTTGAAAGTTGGACTCCTTGATGAAACAAGTTTCAAGGATCAAAAGTCATACCTCAATGAAGCTAATTCTTCACTTTGATGAAGAATCTCCACTCAAAACGTCACACCAAGCTCTTCCTTGAATTTGGTCTTCAATGGAGACTTTGGGATTTCTTAAGGACTTTGGGATTTTGTTTTTGAAAGAATGAATTATTCTAAGTGTTTAACACTTATATACTCATTTAAAATACCCAAAAGACCCTTAACAAACCGCCTAAACTCTTATTTGGAAGTGGTAAATTCACCCCTAAGTTGGCAGCAACCTGCGCAGGAGAACCTGTCTCCACAGACAGAGGGACCTACGGACCGTCTCCAGACCAACGGACCGTCCTGTTGGACCGTAGTCTGGGACTGAGGCTGGTCCTTGGTTCCTTCACTCCCCAAGCTAAGTTCCTACAGACGAGACCCATCGGTGGGGCGTCGATGCCTCCGTCGTTTGGGGCCTGCCTGGGACAGCCTTGTCAACCAAGTTGGGTCCTTCCTCAAGGACCCTTGGATGGTCCTTCGGGATAATTTCCCGGACGTTTCCAACCCAAACATGATCGTCTATAAGTTTAACACCTCTCACATAAATTTCATCCAAAACAAACACATAAAACTCGACAAAACATGCCTAGACACACAAGGTCATTTCAAGGCATATCTTTCGAACTTCATGAACGTTCTTGGACGTTTGACCTCCAAACTTCACGAAACGTGACACACTGCCTATACATGCTATAATAACTCATTTAAGGACCTTACAACCTCATGAATCACACATAAAACACATAAAACCACATATGAGGCATTTAGGTGACTTAGTCATCGAACGTCTTAGTATCCCTTGACGTTTGACTTCCAACACACCTAATACTTTAGCTACTGCCTCTATACCACATTATAGACACTTTAAAGACCTTAGACCACCATTACCAACATGTTAGGCTCTAGTTAACCTAAGTCGATTTCGGGGTCTTACACATATACAATTCACCTCTCTCCCACTCTCTGCCCTCTCTCGCTTGCCTCTCTCCTCACTCTCTTGATCTCGCTCGCCTCTTTCCTCTCTCTCCCAGTCTCGCTCGCCTCTCTCCTCCCTCTCCCAATCTCTCTTGCCGTATATACAATTACATGTGTATAATACAATTATCTAACCAATATACATATATAATTCACCTTTCTCTCACTCTTTTCCCCCTCTCTCCTCTCTCTCCCAGTCTCGCTCTCCTCCATATAACATGTAACTACAAATTGTAATTATCAAACTATAGCTATGGAGAGTAATTAATTATTTTTAAGTGATTATATGTGAAAGTTTTCATTTACCTTTTTCCCTAAAATTTATATAACCCTAGTACTATATATGATAACAACAAAAACATCACTGGTATGGAAGGTAAAAAATGAGTGCCAGATAAAGAAAAGCTGTAACCAATAATTAAATTTGAATAAAACAAATCATTCATTACTCCACCCACTCTAGATTCACCAAAAAGCAAAACAAGAAGAAAGTTGTTCAAACTGATGAATGAATTCAAAAGACAGAAAAATTCAACCATCTTGAGTATGTTTTTGGTTTAATTAAAAAATGGGGGAAAAATTCAAAGCTCCATCAGTTTCAGTGTCTTCACTTTCAACACTAACAATCCCACCTAAAGACTCATTTTTTGGTGGTGGAAATATGCCCTATTTTAGTCCGGGTCCAATGACCCTTGTCTCCACTTTTTTCTCTGAATTTGAGTACCCATCTTTCTCCCAGCTTCTTGCTGGAGCTATGGCTTCTCCATTAGCAAAACCGCCAACCCTTTTGCCTGGAGAAGAAGAGAATTGTAAACAAGGGTATAAGCAGAACCGACCCATGAATCTAATGGTGGCTCAATCTCCTTTCTTCACCATTCCAACCGCTTTTACTCCTTCTGGATTGCTTAATTCACCTGGATTTCGTTCCCCACTTCAGGTAATTCTTCACCACATATTTTTAAAAACATTTCCAGTTATGTATAGTTTGGTCGGGCACCCATCACCACAAGGTTATTTATCAGTGATGATGAATTCATGACCGTTTAAGTTCCCCATGTTGTTTGAGGAAATAGATTGGTGTTTCCTTATATGATCTTGGATAATTCTCACTTTATGAACTAGTTTTTCTCGTTGAGTTAGGTCCAAGATCAATTTTCTTAAAATGGTATTAGAGTCAGGCCCATCCTTGTACTTGGTTGCCTAATTTTGACCCCATCTTATATTGTCCATACATCAAATGTCTATTCTTGGGCAGAGGGGGGTGTTAACTGTCCCATATTGGTTGACAAAATGAGCTCACCTCATGATGTAGGTTTTGGATTGAACTAGACCCAAGATGCGTTGTTTTAACAATAATGATTAAAAAAAGTTATCAATTTTAGTGGCATCTTGTTATTTATATATAAACTCATTGTATCATTCTTGTAGAGTTCTTTTGGAATGTCACACCAGCAGGCCCTAGCACATGTTACAGCACAGGCAGCGTTATCCCAGTCTTACTTACAAACTCAAGCTGAATGCCATTTCCCCTCGCAAAGTACATCAGTACAAGTATTAGGGGCATCTGACCCAGAGGAGTCTTCTGTACAACCTCAATTAGATACTATGTCGTCAGACCAGAAGAGTAAGAAATTTGAACTGCCACAGCTTTCTCAATCTGAGGACAAGCCATCCTTTAATTCAGTCGATAGACCAGCTTCTGATGGTTACAATTGGAGGAAGTATGGCCAGAAGATGGTTAAAGCAAGTGAATGCCCTCGGAGCTACTATAAATGCACACATCTCAAATGTCCTGTCAAGAAGAAGGTTGAGCGATCCATTGATGGTCACATAACTGAGATAACGTATAAAGGCCATCACAACCATGAGCTTCCTCAACCCAACAAACGCAGAAGAGACAGTTGTGCTCACGATGCTTCAGACTGCTCCAACATTAACCCTGAAATTGGAACACATACTGAGATAGAAATCAACGGCTTAAATGGGGCTCTTGTTGCTCATTCTGAACAGGTGTCTACTGAAATGGCGTGTGAACGTCCTGTTTCGAATGAATGTGAGGAAATTAAGGACGCTGCAACAGCAGCAAGCAAGGAACATGATGATGAACCAAATGTGAAGAGAATGTAAGTTTTTCAGGATTATTCCCCTGAGTTAACAAATCGCTGTTTTGAGGGAGAGAAACACATATTTATCTGATCCAAGTTACCATGATGCAGGAAGACAACAGTTGAGACTCCTATTCTTTCATCACCACATAAAGCAGAATCAGAATCCAAGATTGTTGTGCAGACACGGAGTGAAGTAGACATTTTGGATGACGGGTTCAAGTGGCGTAAATATGGCCAGAAAGTGGTGAAAGGGAATCATCATCCAAGGTAATTCTACTTATTCTATGTATTTTAACTGTGATAGTCGCTCTGCTGTTTGCAGATGGCTTGGTCTACTGTTTAATTGTCTAAAGCAGTGGTGTTTACATGTATCCTGATTTTTGTCCCTTGTCTAGGATATTCCACTTGCATATTTCCTAAGAATTTGACAAAGGCAAAACAAATAATTTAGGAATTGAGTATTATTTTCAAGTCATATTCTTCAATGATATGGTATTAGTACCATATAATCTTCTTGCTCTAAAATTCTTGCTAGTTCCTTGTGATTTTACATTGAGTTATGTTGTTTTGTGCTGTTCCTGCATGTTTAACCCGTAAGAAGTCACTTCTTCTTCAATCACAATGAAAAAATAGATTGAGTAGGAAAATAATGTATCATTTTAGTAAGTCATAGGAACAGTTTTTACTGATAAAAGAAGTCGAAGAACACCTTTATTGAATTGTAGGATTTTAATTTGGTCTTATTTACATGTCATCTTCATTATATTTGAGCAAAATATTTTCAGCCTTGTGAAGTTCTGCTTTAGACCTTAACAAGAAAAGAGATATAAAAAGACAAGGTTTGGAATCCTAAAACTTACCTGGTTCTTTACTCTCCA
This sequence comes from Solanum sitiens, assembly GCA_016801875.1. Classification (NCBI taxonomy): domain Eukaryota; kingdom Viridiplantae; phylum Streptophyta; class Magnoliopsida; order Solanales; family Solanaceae; genus Solanum; species Solanum sitiens. Next base: position 1,028,356 of record JABWTJ010000482.1, on the reverse strand, counting down.
GTGCTCATTGTCTGACGCGCTTGGATGATAGATGACAAAAAAGGAGCGTCCCGCATTAGCTTCTGTTTTCTTTTGCCGATTTCACTTTAATATTTTGTTTGTCCCAAGTTGCTCTAGAAAACTTTCCTCTCAATGAAACAAGTTGGCATCAAGAGAGGCATCCTAATGGCTAAACCTTTGTGACCTTAATTAGAAAAAAAAGCAAAAAGAAATGAAAGCAGGGTGATATGTATCTGACGGAGTCTACATCGTACGTAGAGCGCCCAAGCGCTTTTAGGCCATGTTGGTTTTTAAACAAATGAATTAGCGAATTATTGTGAGAAAAATACCAGAATTAATAACTCAGAAACATATATTTATAGCTTTAGTTTCTAACTAAAACATAGAAAAATATGCTGCTAACTTATCTTCAAATTCAAATAACGTAAAAACTCCTAAATTCAAGCCGGGTGAAAATTTCAAGCCACCAAGGACTCTAATAAATACAATTCAAAATCCTAAAAGTTAGCTACTGTAAATTGAATTTCTGCAAAAGAAATCTTTTAGAGATAATGTAGCTAGCTATTTAATTCTGCAAAATCCTGAGAAATATTTTCAAACACTCCTTGGATCTGGAACTGTAGATTTTGGTCTAGGCTTGAATTGACCTCTGAATAAATCTACCAATTGGTGTTGCAAGACTTGTATACATTTTCTGCTAGATTAAATAAGAAGTTTTTACCTCTCATCTCAACTTCTGCTTAGTAACATCAAAGATTCGACAGTACTTGTCATCAAATGACAATTCAAATCCTTTATCTATTAGCTGACCAATACTTAAACAAATTTTAATCAATATCAGGCAAAGAACATTTGAAGCTGTTTGTGTACCTGAATGTGTTTTGATTGCAAGAACCCCTTTTCCATTTGTTGGAATATAGCCACCATTCCTGATTCTGACTTTCTTATTTTCAATAGACACAAATTCCTTAAAAAGATTTTTGACATTGTCATGTGCTTTGTACCACCGCTGTCCATCATTCAAAAAGTAGATTTCTTGGTTGAAAAGTATGTCGTCACAAGTAAGTGGTCTTTTTTTCATTGGTGACTTGGGCATCTACTTCATTTTTTTATTTTTTTTGAGATTTGCTTTTGCTAATCACAGCTTCATTGTGCATCTGACGTCTTCCAACATTTAAATGGAGGATGACTTTTTTTTCCACAATGTTGACAAGGTGGGTAATTTTTCCTTGAATTATTACTTTTGCTTTGAGTTTTGTGGTTGACTGCCAACACTTCTTTAACCATACCATCTTGCCTCATAAGCTTCCTTTGCTCTTGTGCCTGTAATGTATCTAGCAATATAGCCAAGGTTACCTAGGACAAATCTTTTGAGTTTTCCTAGGTAGTTATCGATACTTCATATCATTCAGGCACCGTAACAAGATTTTTTTCAGCAATTCTTGAATCTTTAAATTTAGTGTCAGGCAATCTCATCTTGTTAACAATGACAACAAGCCGGTCTGAGTAATCTTTGATGGGTTTTGAGATTTCTTCATCATTTGCAATTCAAATGCCCTTATTAAATTCAATATGTTCATACCTCGTTTTCTTTCATCTCATGTGTACTCGTTTCACATAATCCCAAATTTCTTTTGCTGATTTGAGAGCCATAAATCTCGTGGAAATTGTTGTAGACACCCAACAAACAAAGTTGCTTTCACCTTTGGTTTTCTAATTTTCTTTCCCTTTTGGCTTTTGATCTTGACCATCATGGGATTATTGGGCAGCGGAAGACTATCTTAATCCTCTCTACGGCCTCCCAAAGATCTCAAGCCTCAAGATAAGTCTTCATTCTTACTACCCAAAGTTGATAATCTCACCATCAAAGACAGGAGGAGCTATTTGGAAAAAACGATTTTGAGAATGCATCTCACTCAGAAGCCCCTCAAGAAAATGGCTCTAGATACCACTTGAAGTTTTTAAAACAAAAGAATTAGGGAAATAACAGGGAAAAATACTAAAATTTTGTATATTCTTGTTTTCCTTGTTATTCCATGAACCATGAGGACTGTAGCTACAGGTGTTGATGTAGCTTTACTCCGGCAAGAAACATTGATTGAATTTAGAATTTCAGGATGAAACTGGACGTAGTTGTATGCTTCAGTTTTGTTACTAAAGCTTATGGCAGAAATGTTGTCATGTTCATCTGATCAAAACTAGCACCATAAGACCTTTGGACTTGAGAATAAGTACTATACATTGTCATGATGTCTTGTTCAGCGGCTAGTTCTTAAATCTTTTGGAGTGTGATTTTCATGTTCACTGTTCTATGTGATTAAAATTTGTGTGTTTTTACTTTGTGGTCAGTACCTTTAACTCCTACTCTCAAGTTGTTATGAACGAACATCTATAATGCAGTCAGAGTTGGATTTGCAGGAGTTATTATCGTTGCACATACCCTGGATGCAATGTTCGCAAACATGTTGAGAGAGCTTCAGCAGATCCAAAAGCTGTCATAACAACATATGAGGGCAAGCACAATCATGATATTCCCATTGCTAGAAACAGAAGCCATAGCACAGCCCAAAATAGTAGTCGTCAGTTGAACGAGCAAGAGATTGCAACTTGGAGGCCTTCTATTCTCGAAAAAGTCGCTCTTCATACCAATGAAATACAAGTGTGTAGGCAGCTGAAAGAGAAACATATTGCAGCATAGTTTGCATTACTAAAAGGGAAAAGGGTGAATATTTTTCTTTTGTCTATCTGTAGAAAAGTTCCTTGTTGAAAACTTCATGCTGGTGAAATGTATCTGTACACAAGTTTCAGAAATTGTTTGCAAGTCTATGGCTACTTGCTAAAGATGTATCTGTACACAAGTCTATATATTGTTAGTAAAAGGTGTTGTAATAGTTTGACCTCCGTATTTTGAAATTTCTGGACTTGTCTGTTAATTCCTGGACTTGGAGTCAGCTCAGCTGCATTTGAAGAGCAAATATTCCAAGCCAAACACCTATGTATGTCAGTCTAACCTTATTTTATTTTTAAACTACAAGGGAAAGCCTGTGCATCCAATTTGGGCATCTTTATTTGTTCATTAGAATTTTCGGGCTCATCAACTTTATAATGTTTTACAATCCGCTTACGAACAACAAAAAGTTTGAAAACCCTCAAAAGGACTCCAAATTGATCATTTGGATTGTAACCTCAATAGATAACTTCAAACAGCTGAAAGAATTTCCTCAAGCGTATCAGGTGGCACATCTCATTCCATCTTTTTCCAACAACGAATTTCCTCTAGTGTATCAGGTGGCACATCTTTTTCCAACAACGAAAACGCTACCAGAGAAGTCCAGAAAAACTCGGAGTCTGTATTTTAGTCTTGATGGACTGAAATTTCTTGCAGTGAATAAATTTGGAGAAGGTGAGAATGATTTGTTAGATGTCTGCATAAGATATATAATATGCAACTGAAAACAATTAAAGAAGGCGAGGATGTTTTTGCCACTAACTCATTAAATGCTCTGTCTTGTCAAATAACTGGTGGAGCTCAACCATAACTTCCTCCTTACCTTTGATGATTAAAAGTTTTAAACCAATATTTAGAAATCGAGAACAAAGTGTACATGTTTTACTTCAACTTTCATATTTTAGTGCCTAACAACTTATTACCAGTACCTCAGAACATAAAGGTTAGTTTAAACTAAATTTCGAGAAAAAATTATAGAAATACATTTCTATCTATTATATAGAAAAGTCATGATAAGGACGACAAATGACATTTAAGAAATTTTAATATCACTTAAGGGTAAAATAATAATTATATAATTAACCGTTAAAATGAAAATCTAGAAGAATCCATACATGTTTTTGTTATGGGCCCATAAGGATGTTATTGTAATTTTATTTAAATGAAGAGTTTCTATTACTTAACTTCTTAAAAACAATAATAAATACTAAGCTTGTTTTGACATATTTTAGAAAGAAAATTTTAAACTAATTAAAGTAAAATGTGTTTGAATAATTAATATTTTGTTCCTAGAAATACTTTAAAGAAATATTGCGTAAACATATTTTTAATATTATGTTACATAATATGACCACTAAACTCGTATTTTGATTATTAAAATAGTCTTTAAAATGACGTATCACTATTTTTTGATTAATTTGAAGAAAATATCAAATTTCGTGACTATAATAATGAACAATGTTTGACTATCAATAAATCAATAATTTAATAATGTATTCATCGAAAAATTAAAAAAAATATAAGTTTTTCATTTTTATATTTTCTTAATATCAAATATGATAAACTATTTAACAGAGAAATTTGACAAGGAAAACGTTTAACATTCAAATTCTAATGAATATTAAAATTCAAACTAAAGAAAATGAGTAGTTAAAAAATAAAGAAGAACAACAAAATAAAATGTCAATAGAAAAAAAACTTTGTTTAAAAATATAGAGGAAGAAAAAAACTAAAAAATAAATGAATTAGGAAAAAACAATCAGAAAAAATGTATATTGGTTATTTTTCGGGGTAAGTTTTAGAGTTTTCTCTGCGGAATGATATTAAGTGTAGTATAAAAAAATTAAGTAATGTAATTTAGAATATAACATTACGATAATTATTATTGTATATAGAAATAAAGTTTCTTTCATGATTGTTTTTATTGTTGTGGAGTCAAAAAATATTTTTTCTAATAAATACTTTCAGTATTTAGAATGTCACATTACGATAATTGTTATTTTATATAGTAATAAAGTTGTTTTCTCGATTGTTTTTATTGTTGTGAAGTTATAAATCAATTTTTTAAGTATTTCTACTTATCGAAGACAATAATAAAATGTATCACAAAATTCATCGAAAAAGTCAAATACAAACACAGTAGAACATATAACATTCAAATTCTAATGAATATTAAAATTCAAACTAAAGAAAATGAGCAGGTAAAAAATAAAGAAGAACAACAAAAGAAAATGTCAATACAAAAAAACTTTGTTTAGAAATATAGAGGAAGAAAAACACTAAAAAATAAATGAATTAGGAAAAAACAACCTGAAAAAAAAATATTGGTTATTTTTTGGGGGTAAGCTTTAGAGTTTTCTTTACGACATGATATCAAGTGTAGTATCAAAAAAAATTAATTAATGTAATTTAGAATATAACATTACGATACTTATTATTGTATATATAAATAAAGTTTCTTTCATGATAGTTTTTATTGTCGTGGAGTCAAAAAATATTTTTTAATAAATACTTTTGATATTTAGAATATCACATTACGATAATTGTTATTGTATATAGTAATAAAGTTGATTTCAATTGTTTTTATTGTTGTGAAGTTAGAAATCAGTTTTTAAAGTATTTCTACTTATCGAAGGCATTAAATAATTGTATCATAAAATTTATCGACAAAGTCAAATAAAAACACAATATACTTACGTTGAAGCAATAGAGATTTGAAAGACTTTAAATCGATCTTTATGAATTGATTGATCAAACATTAGTATTTTATCAGATGCAAAGCTTATGGTGCAAATATCTCAAAACGAAGAAAATAACATTGTGAAAAATAGATACCCCTTGCGAATATATATGAAGATCGATGAACTTTTTCAAAGATATCAATATTTTATATATTCCTTGAACACGAAATGTTTTAACTCATAAAATAACGCAATTCTCTATTTCCTTGCTGCATAAAATTTTTCAGAATTCAACTTTCTCAATTTAGGTTGTAAACGACACATTAATGTTGTATGACCATTTGAAATAAATTATAAAGTAATATATTAAAGTTGTTTACTAAAGAAAAAAATAGTATAAAGTACAAAAATCTCATATCTTTGGAGGCTAATTACATAATATCTGAGAAGTTTTCTCAATTACAAGAATCTCGAATTTTTCATTCGTCTCGAATACATATCTTGGTTGTCCAATACATTGCAAATGACATATTACTTTGGGGAAGGAATGTATTCGAGAGGGGATAGATATATCGAGAGACAATAGATGTATCCGAGACGAAATAGAGATGCATCTGAGAGAGGATTATAATATCTTAAGTTGTGAATTTATGTAATTTTTTTAACAAAATATGTGAAATTTTATTGGGCCCGTATCATGGGCCTTAAAAAATCTAATTTTATATATATGCAACAATAACAGGATGAACTTAAAGAAACATTATAGCTCCGGAGGCACATCTTTTTAAAGAGCATGAAATGGAGGAATAATATTTTTGCACATTTGATGAGGCATTCGCATAAACATAGAGATTTCTTGATTTTGAAGAAGAAGAAGAAGAAGAAAACGACACCAGAATAGCAAGACCATTATATATTTGAGGGGTTGTTCCACTATGATTGACATGATTTGTGTTAGCTAGAATGTAGTAATTGTTGCATGTCGATCTTCTAGGCGTCTTTCCACAACATTACTCCTCATGATGTCATTTCTAGAGAATCATCTATTTTATGGTGTTTGATATTGTCATCATGACCTTCGCGAGGATCCATTAGTATGCTTTCTTCATAACTATCGATAGACCGGTTGGTATATATGAGATTAAGTAACATTTTTTTTATAAATATAATATTCTCAACAAATAACAATAGATGCTTACAAAAGAATAACAAATTTTAATAAGCAAAAGCAACACAATGCAAATTTTAAAAAAGCAAAAATAATTCACTGCTAATTTTAATAAGCAGAATCAGAATAGTGCAGACGGACTCAAAAACGAGAGTAGCAACTAAGACGGGATTAAGACGACATGACTTAAAAAAGTCATATAAGAGAGGAATAGACAATTTCATAGATCATAACAAAATGTCATAAGAGTTGTGCACAAAATTGTGCTGATTCCCCCTTCACAAAAGCAGTTGCAGCTAACATGTATGCGTGTGTATGTAACTCTATATCTCTTGGCTACTAAAAAAAATAGAATAAATAGTAGGAGCAACAAATAGAACTGGGCAGAGAGTGTCATGCAAAGTACAATAGAACTTAACTTTCGTAAAATTCTTTTATGAGGAATAGTACTTTGTGAGGGTGCTAGATTCAAGATGAAAATCTCTATACTATTATTATGGATATGGCGAATTTTCTGAGAAATCACATTACAGTTGTAGCCATAATTCTTTTGCAGGTAAAGCATACAATGATCAACGAATCATGAGAGTTGAGGGGAAAGAACACAACAATATCCCAAATTGTATTTTGTTACCACACGACAAAAAGAGGGATCAACAACATATATTTGGAGATGAGTATCAAAAAAGACAAGAAAATATTCCAAGGACCTTCCCATCAACTCACATCAACATGAAGCCACTTTTAGCAATGATCCATTTCCAACATGCTTAAATTTATATATCTTCATAGCATAAGAAAACCACTTTCCGAAACCTACTTGTACAATGCATAAGTGAAGTCTCATACCCCCACTCACACTAAGTAGAACTCCTTGAGGAGTCATAAGTATAGTTCATGTTCATGTTCTTGTCATATTCATATTCTTGTCATGTAGGGAAGATAGCCTTAACCAATATAGACCATGTGAGATACATGAAATCTAGTAACATGTCCCACACCGAAAAGAGATGTCCTATGCAACACTTCGGAAATCCAAGACGTGTCGTAAAGCCTAACATAGGTGTCATGAAGTCTAGACACTATTTTTAAGATTAGTTTAATGAATATAGGTCATTTAGGAAGTTTAGTAACCAAAATGTCTAAGAACGTCCATGACGTTCGGAAGTTGGTTCAAGGAGGTACTAGTGTGCCTTAGCCTATTTAACTAGCTTTTAAGAGTCGTAAATTAATGAAATTTGGTAAAAATGTGTGTAACACGTGTTAGAGATGTTTCATGGTCGAAACGTCCGGGTATGACTCCCCAAGGACCAATCAAGGGCCCTTGAGGAGGACCCTTGCAGGTTGAGGCAACACTGCCTGGGCAGTGTGCATCGACGGGACTGGCTATGGTCCATGTGTGGACTGACGGGGCGTCGATGCCACTATCATCCCACATTTAGCCAACTGGAGGAAGACGTCGCCATCACAAGTCTCTGAACTTACCTACGAATGTGCAGGACGAGAGGGGGGTCCATCCGTCGACTCACAGACGGCCCGTCGGCGGGGTTCCGTCTGTGAGGGGTCTTGATTTCCTGCACGTTTTTAATTGGTTTAGTTTATTTAGTTAAGGGGTTTGGTAGTTAATTAGGGTATTAAGGGGCGTAATTAAGTTAGTTAACCTCCCATATAAAGTCCCCAACCCCATTAAACTAATTAGAACTCCAAAAACAATTCCTTTATCTTCTCTCTTCTTTCTCTCTCTATTGGAAGACTCCATTGAAGTTTAAGTCAAGGAAGGGTATTGGGGGATGGAAAAAAGTGATTTCATCTCCAAATCTTCACCAAAACGTTAAGGTATGGGATATATTCACCTTTGAGACCTCTTTCCTCAAAGGGTTCATTCAAAGTGTTTTTCAAATCTAGAGTTTTCAAATGGGTTTCATTCAATTACGAATTTGAAGTTATGAATTGAGTTGTTGATGTTTTCTTTAGGTTGTATTATATAGATTAACATGTGTTTTAACTTGATTATGGTAATTGTTGATGGTCTTGCCTAAATTAAAGAACATGATCCTAAGTCCCTAACCCTAGGTTGTGATCTTGACTTATATTGTAGATTGTTCATTCAATTGACTTGGTTAAGGGTTTAATTACTACTAGATGATGTTGTTATGATAATTATGAATGAATTAGGGTGATGTATAGTCTTTCATACTAGTTCTTGAGAAGTGATCTAGGGTATGAGGAATTGACTTAATCCTAAAATCTATTATCGAATTGTGATGTAGCGATTCTTTTAGCCTTGTGATTATATTGGTTATTGAATTATGGTGATTTGATGACCTAATTGAGTTGAACTAAGGGTTGATGGTAATACCTTGGTGATGAATTGTGAAGAAGACTTGGGTCTCATTTGTTTGCACTTAATGGAGGTCTGGATCTTAATCATTCAGATTCAGCCAATTAAGTACATTTGGTTTTTAGGTCTGAATCTGAATCATTCAGTTTCATCCCATTAAATTCATTTGTTTTATTTTTTAAAAAGCCTCTTAATGGGTCTGAAGAGGTCTGAATGAATCAGATCTGTAGGAGACTCTTAACAAAATTCAGACTCATTTAATAAGTTATCAAATAATAAACCATCATTTTTCTGCTTTAAGCGTGCCTTTTTATCTCATAACTAAAAATTTTCTTTCTCTCTTTTCTCAATCAAACACCATTTTCCGCCTCTTGAACTGGTAAGTTTTCATAAATTCTTTCAAGTTTTTTTTTATATATTAATATTTTTTTTGTATTGAATGTGTCAAGAACACTGTTGGTGTATGACATTTATCAAGATTTTTGAATGAAAAAAATTGAACTTCCAAATCATGATTATTAAAATTTTTAATTTTTTTAATCAAAAGTGATATATTTTGTTGAAATGAAATTTTTATGAAATATTATTAATTTAATGTTAATTTCACATGCACATTTGAAAACAAACAACATTAATTATTTAGTGTTCAGATTTAGAGACCACATCATAATATTCAGATATGTATTCAGATCAAAACACCTGAATCTTAATACAAATCTTAATATCAGATGTGTATTCAGATTCAAACCTCTTAATCTTAATGAAAATAAATGAGGCCTTGGTAAGTCTTGTGATCCCTATAATTTGCTTCAATTATGATTAATTGTGATTAAGTCATGATAATTATGTTGAGTATGCCTTATTTAGGATTGGTAGGGTGGTATGATAATGAATTGAAATGTCTTGCTTATGGTTGTGAGGTTGATTAAGGTGTAAAGTTATAAGGATGATGGTGATTACTAATCTGCCTTATTATGAAAGAGTATATAATGTGTTAACCTTACTTATGTGGATTGTGATGAAATGATTATACTCATGCAATTCCTATTGAGCTATTATGATGATGATTATACAAGGGCTAGACCCTATGACCTAAACTAAGTTATGATTGATAAGTAAAGACATTAAAGACATTTCAAGAAGGGACTTAGCTTAGCACCAAGTGATCTTGTATGTGAGAGGGTGACACTTTCCCACATAGGGAAGGTAGGGTTCACTACGGTTCTCACGGGGTGGATAGCCTCATGACCCAAATAGGGTGTAGAGTGATGTTTCCAATGTTGCCCCAAGTTCCATAACTATGTTGCCACCATAAGAATACTAGCTAGTGGATCCACCTAGATGCTACGTTTCATGTTAGATTCTATCTTTGCCGGTAGACCACCTTCCATCGGTGTAAGGTTTTATGACACCGGATTCCACATTAGCTCATGTGCTCTATGTCGGTTAAGGCAAGTGTTACCTAAACTAAAATGAAGTAAGGAGGTATAAACTAACTAAAGTGACTTGAGGGGTTTTGACTTAGCTTAGGCAGGGGTATGGGACTCTACCTATTCCTAGCACTAGTTTGCCTTGATGGGAGCTTTTGGAGGTTAATATTATGTATGCAAATGATGATAAATGTAATTGACCCAATATGATGATTATGATGTTTATGAACATGCAATTGATCTTTATTGTTAAAGTATGAACTTATGTGTAATTGAAGACTATGTTATGTGAAGTGAGTTACTATTTATGGTTCTTGTTGGGTTACTTGATTAAGTAAGGTTATGGGGCTTTTCTTGGTCATTGCACTTGTTGACTTTATGAGGATTATGATTAGTTGTCTTGCTTTACTAGTGACATGATGAACTCTTATTCATGCTTGTGATGTCATTACTTGGTGATAGAGTTATATGAGATTATGGGTTCAAATGTGTTGATATGCATATAGCTCATTTGATTTGTTGAACATGTCTAAATGGTTAGTATAGTTTGTTGATTGTGCATAAGTCCTTAAAGAGGTAAAATGACATGATTTAACTAAATGTCCCTTTTTAGCATGTTTGGTTGCTATATGTGCATATGGTCTCATACTTAGTACATGTGGCGTACTAACCCCATTTTCTCCCTTTTTCCTAAACATTTTAGGTTCCCGTCGCTGAGGTTTCATTCGAGGCGATCTAAAAGGAGGCTTGGATATTCTCTCTCATCCAAGTGGTAGGTCCTTATTTGGCCGAGGACGATGCCAATATTCTAGCTCCGGATTTGCTTAGATATTAAGACACTTATGTTTACTCTATCTTTCATTTTAGAACAGGTTTTATAAAGCCTATATGTGACTTACTTTTATTGTTGTAGGGCTATGCCCAAGTCGATATTGTCATTCTAGATGGTTATGAGATGAGACGGATTTTATGAATCTATTCTACTTATATATATATGTGAAATTAAAGTAGAAGACTAAGTAATCTTCTTATACGAAGGGTCTATGTATACTCTATAATAATACTATTACGTGTATGTAGAGGTCTATGTAAACCTTCAAATAGATATAGTTTAAAGTTTTAACTTCTTCCGTATTTTTGACTTGTGAATGCAATGATGAAAACTAAGGGGCTAGTCTTAGTCCTCAAAGAGGACGACGGCACCGGTTGCGTTTAGGGGGTAAACCCGGATGTGACATCCTACTTGTCTAAGGTAATATAAATGTATTAGATTTTAGGTGGATCCACTAGCTAAAGACCTATGTGGGAACATAGTTTTGGGATAGGGAGATTGCTGCTAGAAACCCCAAACCTATGTATTGATGGGGCATCTTCCATCTCATGAGTTTACTCTAGCTGCCCCAACATATTGTATTGACGGGAGGGCCTCTACCTCATATTCCATATCCACTCGGTACTAAGCATAACTTTTCCAAAATTTACATAATTAGTCTTGAATTGTATTTACATGTCTGAAGGAGTATTTTACCCTTCATTCAACACAACTCATAAAATATCTCATGGATTCAATTAGGTGGGAATGAACTTTCAAACTTAGAACATCAATATGTGAGTAAACCTTTCACATCATGTCCATAGTGTGTTCATGAGAATAATCATTAAATCAACACAATAATACTATCATAGTCATAGACATTACATGCATAGTCATGTGTAAGGGTATAGGGAGACGGATCTTTCAACAATACTACAATCACACCATAGTCATAGAATCTTCACTTTCTAAGTGAATGATAAGCTCATACACCATTTCCATCAACATGCACATACCCTCATAATTTGCCCTCCAAGGACCATGAATCACATTCAACCCAAACATTAAGAATTACTACATTAGATAAGGAGAATATCACGATTCAATAAACATAATCTATTCACATACTACTATAATCAATCAACCCACATCATGAATTCACAATTTAGCAATATGGGGGATTCATGGTTCTTGGGGGATTTCATGATAAATCAACAACAAATCATCAATTCTGTCATAATCCTTCATAAACAAATCATTGAAAATGTTTTAGAATAGAACCCATGTCATTGGAGTAAAACCCTAGAATTTGGGAAACTTGTAAACTTTGAAATCAAGTTTTGAAGGGACTCTATGGGTGAAATCTACCCATAGATGAAAATCCACCATACCTTACCTTGAATTCGCCAAACCCTAGCTTCAATTCTACTCTTCTTCTTGCTTAAGTTTTAGAGGGAGAAATATTGTGAGGTAGATGAAGTTTTAGTTTGATTTTGGTGTTTGCGTATAATGACTTAGTTTGGGTGAAATTTGACTTAAAACAACTTATATAGTACCCTTAAAAGTACCCAAAATGACCCCACTTTAATTGGAAAAAAATAGAAAAAGACTTACTTGACCTTTATTTAGTGATCTTATCCAGACACCACGAGCCACCTTCACGAGTCGTGGTGAGGACCACGAGCCGTGGTCCCCCTCGTGAAGGTTGGGGAAGTATCTACATAAATGGTGCATGAGGATCACAAGCCCAAGGCATTCCCACGAGGGTTTCCATGATAAGTGTTCAAGACCACGAGCCGTGGTCCCTCTCGTGGTCCTTGAGTCAGTAGCCATGCCATTTGGGGCCCCTAGCTCAAATGCCCAAGGCATATTCACGAGGGGATCTACGAGCTGTGGTCAAGACTACTGGCAGTGGTTCCTCTCGTGAAGTAGAGGAAATATCTAGGTCATTTGGTGGCCAATCCACCATGGCCAAGGCAAATTTATGAAGGGTTCCACGAGCCATGGTCAAGACCACTGGCCGTGGTCCCTATCGTGAAGTTGAGGCAATGTGTACCAGCATGGGGCAGTCTTGGCCTTTTCGCTTTGGCTTTGCCCTTTGGCCTTGGTACATGCCCTTTTGGACTTGGCTCTTGTATCCCTAATTCTTGACGTTCACCCTCACGCTTATGCTCTAGTTTACCTTAATATTTTCTAGAGGTAATGTTCTGACAAATTTATTTCTTCTTACTCTAGTCAATAGTGGATTTATTTCATACATTAGTTGTTCAGTTCTTGCATGGATTTTCAATCATTTCATTTGGTTACATATTAAGTATTTCGCCCCAGTTAATTATGTCTTAGCTATTACTTTCAGTTTGTAAAATGTTAGTTTAATCATTAGCAACACACCGGTACTAAGGATCTTATTCAGACCAATGTGATCCTAAGTTGAGATCACATCTTGAGTGTAGACTTTGATCATGACACATTAAAAAAATTATGATATTGACCCTCTTGTTGACCCAACGTTGTACCAAACTCATAGGTTGTCTAATTTATTTGACAATAGAAACCAGACACCCCTTATCTAGTTTAAGTCTTTAGCCAAACTGTTATGTGTTAGATTCCTAAGAATTAAAAGTATTTTGACAAATAACAATAAGTCTAATCTAACGTTCAGGATTAGGTGACAAATACAATAACATACCATGCATGGCACAATCCAAGGATACAACAAAAAGGAAAAATCAAATCACGCTTACACCAAACAAGGAAATCAGATTAGTCCCCATAATCTAAGGTGGACAAGATCTCACTGATTGACAAATCTCCATGATTCAAGGAAGACAGCCAACCTAGATCCTCAATATCTCTTTGAATCGTCAAAGCTCTAGCAATCAAGGAAGACATTAAATCATTCTGTAAAGACGCTTCATCAGAAGAATGAAGGATACAAACATGATCTCAATCCTATACAAATCAGACTCAATCAAGGAATCCCTACAAATCCTTGATTGAATGAAAATCCCTTGGGTTCCTTAAGAAGATCAAGATACCACACCTATTTAAAGTGAAGGCGCTGACATAGAAAAATACGCAACTTCACTTGAGCTTATCAACAACCTTCTTTTAATTTTCATAAAGCTTTGTAAACACGCGAGTGATACAATTGAAAAGAAAAGAAAAAGAAAGATTTTGAGTGTAGGTTTACAAGTTGAGGCATTGTCAAGATAGAAATCTGATTTGCATATCAGACAAGATAAAGTTTCAAATAATGTAACATCAGCTCTATTCAAAGCTCTTAAGGAAATCCTTGAAACCCAAGGAGACTGGACTAGGCACCACATTGGTGATCCAAACCAGTATAAAACTCTCTATGTCATTTACTTTCTGCAAACTATTTCTACTATTTATCTCTGTACTAACTTGCAGATGTGTTGACTGGATACTACAGGAAGTCAAATGAAGGAATTTTAATTCATCCCCCCCTCTTGACTTTCAATTGGTATCAGAGCAGGTCTCACTATTTCAGTGTTTAACCACACATGAGAAAATATCCAATGACACACTATCAAATTCTTGGCACGTTACTTCAAAATGAACATTCGTCACACCGACAACCATACTTTAATGGACAACACTACTCTCACCGAAAAGATAGATTCAGAATCTTTGTCTCGTCAAATGATCATCAAGCATGGATAGTAATCAAGAAGAGTCCGAAGCCTATTACAGGATTGACTAAAAAAGATAGCAGTGAAAAACCATCTGACCCTGAATCATTTGACATCAGTAAGGAACAACAAGAGGTAATCTAAGCTAATGCTAGAGCTATAAGTTTTTGTATTGTGCAGTGAGTGGAGCAGAATATGAAAAAATATCAACATGTGAAACTGCAAAATAAATGTGGGACAAACTAGAAGTAACTTATGAAGGAACTACTAAAGTGAAGGATGCTCGGATCAGTTCACCTGCAAATGAATATGAGTTTTTCAAAATGGCCGAAGATGAAAATGTTGAATCCATGTTCTCGAGATTTAGTAAAAAATTTTGCAAACTCAAATCACTTGGAATGGTGTATTAAAATGCACTACAAGTAAGAAAACTCGTTAGAAGTCTTTCCAAAGCTTGGGAAACTAAGGCTGCCATTCTTGAAGATGGAGATCTGCAGAAAATGACATACGATGAACTTCGAGGTAACTTAATTCCCTATGAACATAATCATATTAACATGTACAACAAGGATGACAAAAAGAAGATCGTGGCATTTATGACTAAGACAAGTGATATTGGAGAAGAAGCATATGAAAATCAAGATGAAGGAATGACACTCATTAATCGCGGAGTAAGACAATTGCTTAGACAAAGAAGACAAAGACCTCAACAGAATTTTAAATACAATGATTTCAAAGGAAATAGTGATTTAACACTCCGGAAATGCCATGACTTAGAATAGAAATTAATCTATTTAATAATGCTTAAAATGATGTTTCGAGAAAATGTATTTGTCTAGTGAAGAGTCTATTAGGTTTTAAGAATATGTATTGAGGTACATAGGCATCCCAATGCCTAATATTACTCAATCTTGGGCATGTTAGAGAATATTGACTTAAGGGTGTTAGCCAATTTCTATGTATACACAAGTAACTTAAAATACACTTTGATGTTCAAATGCTCCAATCCAAGCTTGTTGAGGAACTGTACCTGCAATGAAGACCCTAAGCTAAAATTCTTATTTTCATCGCTTACACACATTAGGTACGAGGCATCCAAGTGTAAAGCCTAGGTACCATAGCACATGATCATTTAAAATGATCATGTAGAAAATAACAGTGCCCAAGGACATAGTGAGGATCCTTGGACAAGAAGTGAACTTTCCAAGTGAAACTACAGAGTGCACGGTTAGGAAAGTGCACGGCAACACATGTGCAATCACATGTGCAAGCACATGTGATACAGGCCGAGATACAAGCGACCAAGCCCAACCAATTCGGTTAGGGCGGTTAGGGGGTCGGCACGCGTCGGGTCAAGCCACGTGAGGCCAAGCTTCCTAACCAATCCTAGGTTCTAACTAACTTACCTAACTTGCTAACTAACCTAGGACTAACAAAAATGAACTAACTAGTGTGCCCGAAATCCTAAGACCTAACCGGGTGACAATAGCCTGGTAGCTAACTAAAGAAATATCCCAGTACTTAACCTAGGATGGTCCAAAGGGGTTGGTTATGGTCCTAGTGACTTAGGGGTACTTTAGTAATTACCCTAGGTCACTTAATTAATTAAATTAGAAACTTAATTAATTAATTTAAATTCATGGTCAAACCCGAGACATTTATCGAATTTTCAAAATTTGACTAAGTCAAATGCTATCCTATTTTTAGTCAATTTAGGAGGGACGTTTTGGTAATTTAACTTATTAAAAAGATCCATTTAAGTGGAGGGTCTTTTGGGTATTTGGGTAATTCATGGGACAACTATATATTGATATTAGGTCAGTTTTAGACCACTTTTACATGTCCCAAATCAGATCAAACGAAATTTCTCTCAATCTCTCAAGAACACTTTCTTTTCCAAACTCCATTGAGGAACAAGAAAAGCTTAAGGGAGAAGACGAAGGTTTCGAAGTTTCCAATTAGATTTCGTGGATTCTTCATCTATAAGGTATGGGTTTTTCATTCTTGGGATTCCTTTCCCCAAGAGGTCCTTTCAATATAAGTTTTCAAGAACTTCAAATACTAGGGTTTTTACTCTACAAAATGGATTTTCTTCCTAACCCTAAATTTATGATTTTCAATGAAAAGTAAACGTTTTCTATATTTAATTTCGCACTAATTGTTGAGTAATTAATTGATAATGTTTGAATATCGTATGATACATGATCTTTCTCTAAGTTATTGTTTCTAATGGGTTGTTTATGGTATTTGATAATGTGTAAACGTTAGGATTAGAATTAAGACTTGAATGAACCCTTTAACGACCCGTTTACCTTCTCCTACGCTATGCATTGATATTTTACATGATTTGATAAGTTGTTCTTGATTTTGACATTGAGTATTTCACTATGTATGATTATGAATATTGCATGATGAATAAGATTCTTGGAAGCAAGAGGCAAGTCTTCTAAGTGTGATTAATCTCAATGTTTATGTTAGCCTATAATTATGATCCTATGATTACGAAAGGAATGTATGATGTTTCTATGTGAATATGCTGGTCTATGAACATGTAAATTGTGAGATCATGATAATAATACGAAAATGCAAGTTATGATATCCCTTGTATGCTTTACACAAGGTGATTATGTTATGTTAATCTCACATATGAAAGGTTATGATGAAAGGAAATTCTCATCTAATCTAAAAGAGCTTATGATCATGTTATACAAGGAGTTAATCTCCTATGACCTATGATGAGTTTATGATAAAATACAACTTAAAGATTATTCAAGACAGGGACTTAAGCTAAGCACCGATGAACTAGATTTGAGAAGTGTCCCTTCCCTAGTTGGAAGGTAGTTTCACAATGATTCTCATGAGATTGAGGCTGCCATGTAATGTGGAACTATGGGTCTCTAATACATCTCCTAGTTCTTGAACTATGTTTCCACCATAGGATACTAGCTAGTGGATCCACCTAGAAAGCTATGTCATGTTAGGTTCTACTTTGTCCGGTAGACCACCTTCTTTCCGTGTGGGGTTTCATGACACCGGATTCCATGTTTAGCTCACACGGTCTATGTCGGTTAAGGCAAATGTTACCTCATGTAAAATGAAAGACAAGTAAATAAACGTTGACTAGGGTGGCTTGAGGAGTCTACTTAGTATAGGTAGGGGTAGGGACTCTACCTAGACATTGCACAAGTTGACTCTAAGAGAAGTCCTACGAAATTGTTCTTATGAATATGATAACATGAAAGATATGATGATTATGATACATGATGTTAATCTTATATTATGTTGGTCATTATGATGAATATGTTATTTGCTTGTATTGTTATATGAGGTGATGTCTACTTATGTTACAAGTACATGAAGCAAGGGTTTACTTATGGTCTCCTATCTTATCTACTTGGTTGTGTGGGGTTATGGGGCTTCACATGACCATTGCATTTGTAGGTTGGGGATGAGGTCATTGGTAACTCTTTTGTATGTTGTGTCTATATGATCTATTGAATATGAAATGTTAACATAACTCTATGAGAATATGTCTTTGATTATGATCATGCTTTAACTTGTATGTGTTATATGCTATGTGCATTGAAGACTTTCATATGACTTAGCATATTTTCTAAAGAGATGATAAGTGATCTTTTTTCATGTATGTCTCTATGTGTTATGTGCATATACCCATACTTATTACATGTGGCGTACTAACCCCATTACTTTATATTACTACAACTGTAGGTTCCGGCCATTGAAGTTAAAGAGGTCAATTTGAAGAAGCTTGGAACTTTTCTCCAAGTCTGGGTAGGTCCTCATGTTCGGTACGCTACCATTTCAATTTCCATCTTTATGAAGACATTAGTAGAATTTAAGAATATTAGATTTCCATTTATGTTCTTTGGATTCTTTTGTATTAAGGCCTATATGGCATATTCACTATTATTGGCTAAGTCCAGATTTGCACTCTTAGATGCTTTTTTATATATGTGAGACGTTTTAGAATATCGTATGTTTTTATGAATCTTAAGTATGAAGTCTAAGTATACTTCATTAGTATGTTAAAACTTTTAATTTTTTCGCAAATTTTATTGATCACATGTTATGACGAATGCTAAGGGCTTGTCTGAGTCCTCTGAGAGGACGCCGACGCCGGTCTCATCCGGGGTATGCTCTCCGGGTATGACAAACTTGGTATCAGAGAATGAGGTTAAATATCCTTAGAATCAATGTCTCACTAAACCACATTACCTAGTGTCTTGTTCATTGTTGTGAAGCGCGCCACAATTGTGGTAGAGGGGCTATATGATGATTAGGAAACTTCTCTTTTCTTGATACTCCTATTTCGTGCCTCTAGAGCTTTGACACGATGTATCTTTTAACATCTAATTCCATTCTTGACATATTCTTCCCAAGGGAGCAAAGAGAAGCTAAGGTATAGGAGTTCATCAACCTTCATCAAGGAGGTATGAGTGTTAAGGAATACTCTTTGAAGTTCATTAAGCTGTCCAAATATGATTCTTCTTTGGTTTCTAATGCTAGGGATAAAATGAGCCGTTAGGTAACGGGCGTGTTCGAAGAGCTTGAAGAAGAATGTCGTGAAGCCATGCTTCATGACAATATGGATCTTTCTAGGTTGATGGTTCATGCTCAACAGGTTGAGGAAAGTCACCTAAGGAAGAAAAATAGGGAAGCTAAGAAGGCAAAGTCTTTTGAGAGTGGTTCTCCTAAAAGTAGGCTTGATGTTCAAGACAAACCTAAGTTTAAGAAGAGGTTTTCAAACCAAGTTCCTTCAATTTCTCCAAGAATCTCAATGATAGAGGTTCTAATCCTAAACCTCAAAAGGGGAGAAATGTTGATCCACCAAAAGAAATACCAACTTGTGGTAAGTGTGGTAAGAAGCATGGGGGCAAATGTCTTGTTGGAACTAATAGTTGCTATGGTTGTGGCAAAGGTGGTCATATGGTGAAAGATTGTCCTAATGTGAGAAGTCAAGGTAAGGGTAATAGTCAAGCTCAACCAAGCGGTCCTAATTCTAAAGCTCCAAAAAGGAACCATTTCTATGCACTCAAGGCTAGGGGTGAACAACAAAGCTCTCCCGACGTTGTGACGGGTATGTTACAAGTTTTCTCTGTTAATGTTTATGCTTTGCTTGACCCAGGTGCTACTCTTTCTTTTGTTACACCTTAGGTAGCTAGGAAGTTTGATGTACTTCTCGATGTTTTGATTGAGCCCTTTTCCGTTTGTACCCCAATGTATGACTCTGTAGTTGCAAAAAGAGTCTATAGGAAATGCCATGTCATACTGCCCAATAGAGTTACTCTTGTTGATTTGGTAGAACTTGACATGTTTGATTTTGATATCATCTTGGGTATGGATTGGCTTTATGATTGTTTTGCTTCCATAGATTGTAGAACAACGGTAGTGAAGTTTCAATTCCCTAATGAACCTATTCTAGAGTGGAAGGGGGGAAATTCTATGCCAAGGGGTCAAATTATTTCGTGTTTAAAGACTTGTAAGATGATAGCCAAGGGTTGTTTATACCATGTGGTGAGGGTTAAGGACCTAGAATGTGAAACTCCTTCTATTGAGTCAGTCCCTATAGTGAGAGAATTCCCAGAGGTTTTTCCTAATGGCCTTCCAAGAGTTCCTCCCGAAAGGGAAATTGACTTTGGCATTGATTTATTATTGGATACGAATCCCATTTCAATTCCTCCATATAGGATGGCTCCGGCTGAATTGAAAGAGTTGAAGCTCCAACTCAAGGAATTACTATACAAGGGTTTCATTCAACCTAGTATTTCTCCATGGGGTGCTCAGGTCTTGTTTGTTAAGAAGAAGGATGGGTCCCTTAGAATGTGCATTGATTATCGCCAACTTAATAAGGTCACCATAAAGAACAAGTATCCTCTCCCTCGAATTGATGATCTCTTTGATCAACTCCAAGGTGCTAGTTTCTTTTCCAAGATTGACTTAAGGTTGGGATATCACTAACTTAGGGTAAGAGGTGAAGATGTTCCCAAAACAACTTTCCGAACTAGATATGGTCACTATGAATTTCTAGTTATGTCTTTTGGGTTAACAAATGCCCCGACAGCGTTTATGGACCTAATGAATAGAGTTTTCCGAGATTACCTTGACTCATTTGTGATTGTGTTCATTGATGATATTTTAATATACTCCAAGAATGAAGATGAACATGAGAGTCACTTGAGGTTGGCCTTGCATGTCCTTAAACAACACCAACTTTATGACAAATTTAGCAAGTGTGAATTTTGGTTGAGGTCGGTTGCTTTTCTTGGCCAAATTATCTCTGGTGATGGTGGTGATGGTGTAGAGGTGGATCCGAAGAAGACAAATGCAGTCAGAAATTATCCTAGACCTTTGACTCCCACAGACATAAGGAGTTTCTTGGGTCTAGCCTGCTATTATAGAAGATTTGTTGATGGATTTTCATCCATTGCTTCTCCTTTGACAGCTTTGACCCAAAAGAAGGTGAAGTTTGAGTGGTCGGAAGCTTGTGAGAAAGGTTTTCAAGAGTTGAAAGATAAGTTTACCTCCGCTCCGGTGTTGACCGTACCGGAGGGTAATGAAGGCTTTGTGGTGTATTGTGATGCTTCTCAAGTGGGCTTGGGATGTGTCCTCATGCAGCATGGTAAGGTGATAACTTATGCTTCTAGACAACTCAAAGTTCATGAGAAGAATTACCCAACTCATGATCTTGAGTTAGCCGCTGTAGTTTTTGCCTTAAAAATATGGAGGCATTATTTGTATGTTGTGCATGTTGATGTGTTTACTGGCCATAAGAGTCTTCAATATGTGTTTACACAAAAGGAGTTGAACCTCCGACAGAGAAGATGGTTAGAATTGTTGAAGGATTACGACATGAGTGTCCTTTACCACCCCGGCAAACCCAACGTGGCTGTGGATGCTTTGAGTCGTATGATTATGAGTAGTGTGTCTCATGTGGATGAAGAGAATAAAGAACTTGTGAAAGATGTTCATAGGTTAGCTCGTTTAGGTGTGCGGTTAGAAGATTCTCCAATTGGTGGTTTCATGGTCCATCATAACTCCGACTCATCATTAGTGGTTGATGTGAAATCGAAGCAACATCTTGATCCCCTATTGATGGAGTTGAAGGAATCGGTAATTAGTAAGCTCAATGAGTCATTCTCCCAAGGGGAGGATGGTATTCTTAGGTACCAAGGGATATTATGTGTATCCGATGTTGAGGATTTGAGAAATTAGATTCTAGACAAAGCCCATGGTTCTCGCTATTCTGTATATCCGGGTGCCACCAAAATGTATCATGACCTTAGAGAGGTCTATTGGTGGGATGGTTTAAGGAGGGACATAGAAGAGTTTGTTGCTAAGTGTCCAAACTGCCAACAAGTTAAAGCCGAGCATCTAAAACCTGGTGGTTTAACCCAAATCATGGATGTTCCTACTTGGAAGTGGGAAGCCATCAATATGGACTTTGTTGTTGGGTTGCCTCGAACCCAAAAGCAGAATGATTCTATATGGGTTACTGTGGACAAATTGACAAAATCTCCCCCATTTTATTCCTGTTAAGTCTACATATACTGCCGAAGATTATGCAAGAATCTACATTAATGAGATTGTGAGTCTTCATGGGATTCCTTTGTCCATCATTTCGGATAGAGGTGCCCAATTCACTTCTCATTTTTTGAAGGCTTTTCAGAAGGGTTTAGGTACTCAAGTGAATCTTAGTACCGCTTTTCATCCTCAAACGGATGGTCAAGCGGAACGTACCATTCAGACCCTTAAAGACATGTTGAGAGCATGTGTCATTGATTTCAAGGGAAGTTGGGATGATCACTTACCTTTGATTGAGTTGTCTTACAACAATAGCTATCATTCGAGCATCTCCATGGCACCTTTTAAAGCTCTTTATGGTAGAAGGTGTAGATCTCCGGTTGGATGGTTTGAGGTTGGGGAGTCCTCACCTTTGGTCCAGATATTATCTATGAGGCGATAGAGAAAGTTCGAATCATAAGAGATAGATTGAAGACAACCTATAGTCGGCAAATGTCTTATGCCGACAATAGAAGAAGAGATCTTGAGTTTGAAATAGGTGATCATGTCTACTTAAAGATCTCACCTATGAAAGGGGTGATGAGATTAGGTAGAAAGGGGAAGCTAAGTCCCCGGTATGTTGGTCCATATGAGGTCTTACAACGAATTGGAAAGGTTGCCTATGAGTTGAAACTTCCTAGTGAACTAGCTTCGGTTCATCTGGAGTTTCATGTTTCCATACTCAAGAAATGCATAGGCGACCCGGTATCTATTCTGCATATTGAAGGTTTAGGAGTGGATGAGAGACTTTCCTATGAAGAGGTTCCGGTTGAGATCCTAGATCGCAAGTCAAGAAGTTGAGAAACAAGGAGGTTGGCTTTGTAAAAGTTCTATGGAGGAACCATCTTGTTGAGGGTGCAACATGGGAGGCTGAAGCAGACATGAAGTCCCGCTACCCTCATCTATTTACTCCTTGAGGTTAGATATTTCTCTCAATAGAGAAAGTAATGCATAATCATGAAATTAACTTGGTTACCAAATAGGCGCATGTTTTGGTAAAAGATAGTACCAACTAGAGTTTTAAGAAGATGTTTTCATACTCTATTCTTGCACTTATGTGAAACTTGTATGCACATGTTTTCTTGAGATTTTGCTGTTTTGTTGATATCTTGAGAAGATTGATAGCATGATAACTCTTTGATGCATTTTGAGCTTATGATAAGGTTGAGAAGGAAATTCCTCACTATGTGTTATGAATATGTAGCTCATATATATTGTGCATCATGAATTGAGTGCTAAGTGTAATGATATGTTATGTGCTGGTTGAGCTGCTAATATTGAGTTTTTTCCTACCCTCCAAAAGATTTTAGTGTCATTCGGGGACGAATGTTTCTAAGGGGGATAATGTAACACTCCGAAAATGCCATGAATTAGACTAGAGCATAATCTATTTAATAATGCTTAAAATGATGTTTCCAGAAAATGTACTTTTCTGGTGAAGAGTTTATTAGGTTTTAAGAATATGTATTGAGGTACATAGGCATCCCAATGCCCAATATTACTAATATTGGGCATGTTAGAGAATATTGACTTAAGGGTGTTACACAATTTCTATGTATACACAAGTAACTTAAAATACACTTTGATGTTCAAATGCTCCAATCCAAGATTTTTGAGGAATTGTACCTGCACTGAAGACCCTAAGCTAAAATTCTTATTTTCATCGCTTACACACATTAGGTACGAGGCATCCAAGTATCAAGCCTAGGTACCATAGCACATGATCATTTAAAATGATCATGTAGAAAATAGCAGTGCCCAAGGACATAGTGAGGATCCTTGGAGAAGAAGTGAACTTTCCAAGTGCAACTGCAGAGTGCACGGTTAGGAAAGTGCATGGCAACACATGTGCAAGCACATGTGCTACCGGCCAAGAGACAAGCAACCAAGACCAACCAATTCGGTTAGGGCGGTAAGGGGGTCGGCATGCGTCGGGTCAAGCCACGTGGGGCTGAGCTTCCTAACCAATCCTAGGTTCTAACTAACTTACCTAACTAGCTAACTAACCAAGGACTAACAAAAATGAATTATCTAGTGTTCCCGAAATCCTAAGACCTAACCGGGTGACACTAGCCGAGTAGCTAACTAAAGAAACATCCTACTACCTAACCTAGGATGGTCCAAAGGGTTGGGTTAAGGTCCTAGTGACATAGGGGTACTTTAGTAATTACCCTAGGTCACTTAATTAATTAAATAAGAAACTTAATTAATTAATTTAAATTCATGATCAAACCCGAGACACTTAGCAAATTTTCAGAATTTGGATAAGTCAAATGCTCTCCTATTTTAAGTCAATTTAGGAGGGGCGTTTTGGTATTTAACTTATTAAAAAGACCCATTTAAATGGAGGGTCTTTTGGGTAATTCATGGGACGACTATATATTGATACTAGGTCAGTTTTAGACCACTTTTACACGTCCCAAATCAGATCAAACAAAATTTCTCTCAATATCTCAAGAACACTTTCTTTTCCAAACTCCATTGAAGAATAAGAAAAGCTTAAGGGAGAAGACGAAGGTTTCGAAGTTTCCAATCAGATTTCGTGGATTTTTCATCTATAAGGTATGAGTTTTTCATTCTTAGGATTCCTTTGCCCAAGAGGTCCTTTCAAGATAAGTTTTCAAGAACTTCAAATACTAGGATTTATACTATACAAAACGGATTTTCTTCCTAACCCTATATTTATGATTTTCAATGAAAAGTAAACGTCTGCTATATTTATTTTTGCACGAATTATTGATTAATTGATTGATAATGTTTGAATGTCATGTGATACATGATCTTTCTCTAAGTGATGGTTTCTAATGGGTTGTTTATGGTATTTATTAATGTGTAAACATTAGGATTAGAATTAAGACTTGAATGAACCCTTTAACGACCCGTTTACCTTCTCCTACGCTATGCATTGATCTTTTACATGATTTGATGAGTTGTTCTTGATTATGACATTGAGTATTTCACTATGTATGATTATAAATATTGCATGATGAATAAGCTTCTTGGAAGCAAGAGGCAAGTCTTCTAAGTGTGATTAATCTCAATGTTTATGTTAACCTATAATTATGATCCTATGATTATGAAAGGAATGTATGATGTTTCTATGTAAATATGCTGGGATATGAACATGTAAATTGTGAGATCATGATAATAATACAAAAATGCAAGTTATGATATCCCTTGTATGCTTTACACAAGGTGATTATGTTATGTTAATCTCACATATGAAAGGTTATGATGAAAGGAAATTCTCATCTAATCTAAAAGAGCTTATGATCATGTTATACAAGGAGTTAATCTCCTATGACCTATGATGAGTTTATGATAAAATACAACTTAAAGATTATTCAAGAAAGAGACTTAAGCTAAGCACCGATGAACTAGATTTGAGAAGTGTCCCTTCCCTAGTTGGAAGGTAGGTTCACAATGATTCTCATGAGATTGAGGCTGTCATGTAATGTGGAACTATGAGTCTCTAATACATCTCCTAGTTCTTGAACCATGTTTCCACCATAGGATACTAGCTAGTGGATCCACCTAGTAAGCTATGTCATGTTAGGTTCTACTTTGTCCGGTAGACCACCTTCTTTTCGTGTGGGGTTTCATGACACCAGATTCCATGTTTAGCTCACATGGTCTATGTCGGTTAAGGAGAATGTTCCCTCATGTAAAATGAAAGACAAGTAAATGAACGTTGACTAGGGTAACTTGAGGAGTCTACTTAGTATAAGTAGGGGTATGGGACTCTACCTAGACATTGCACAAGTTGACTCTAAGGGAAGTCCTAGGAAATTGTTCTTATGAATATGATAACATGAAAGATATGATGATTATGATACATGATGTTAATCTTATATGATATTGGTCATTATGATGAATATGTTATTTGCTTGTATTATTATATGAGGTGATGTCTACTTATGTTACAAGTACATGAAGCAAGGCTTTACTTATGGTCTCCTATCTTATCTACTTGGTTGTGTGGGGTTATGGGGCTTCACATGACCATTGCATTTGTAGGTTGGGGATGAGGTCATTGGTAACTATTTTGTATGTTGTGTCTATATGATCTATTGAATATGAAATGTTAACATGACTCTATGAGAATATGTCTTTGATTATGATCATGCTTTAACTTGTATGTGTTATATGGTATCTGCATTGAAGACTTTCATATGACTTAAGCATGTTTTCTAAAGAGATGATAAGTGATATTTTTTCATGTATGTCCATATGTGTTATGTGCATATACCCATACTTAGTACATGTGGCGTACTAACCCTATTACTTTATATTACTACAACTGTAGGTTCCGGCCATTGAAGTTAAAGAGGTCGATTTGAAGAAGCTTGGAGCTCTTTCTCCAAGTCTCGGTAGGTCCTCATGTTCGGGACGCTACCATTTCAATTTCCAGCTTTATGAAGTCATTAGTAGAATTTAAGAATATTAGATTTCCATTTATGTTCTTTGGATTCTTTTGTATTAAGGCCTATATGGCATATTGACTATTATTGGCTAAGTCCAGATTTGCACTCTTAGATGGTTTTTTTTCTATATGTGAGACGTTTTAGAATATCGTATGTCTTTATGAATCTTAAGTATGAAGTCTAAGTATACTTCATTAGTATGTTAAAACTTTTAATTTTTCCGCAAATTTTATTGATCACATGTTATGACGAATGCTAAGGGCTTGTCTGAGTCCTCTGAGAGGACGACGACGCCGGTCTCATCCGGGGTATGCTCTCCAGGTGTGACAGAGAACCATCACACATCCAACAGAACTGTCCAAAATGGAGAAGAAGAAACAATCGAATAAATGAAGATCCAAAGAGTCTCGGAGCATGGGAACAAGGACAAACAACCGATGATGATTATGATGAAATGGTAAACCTATGTTTTATGGGACTAGGTGAAACAAGTGAGGTAAGACTCTTTAACTGTTCAAATTGTAATGACTTACACAACTCTTTGGATATGGTCATTGATGAATTACAGAAAGTTATTGACGAATATAATATGCTTGCCCACGAAAAGAAAGATTGGCAAATTCTTCTCGACGCAAGCCAGATTGAAGTCGACTTACTAACAGAAAAACTAGAGGAAGTAAAGATGCAGTTGAACAACATTAAAAAATCTCTAAGTCATAGGTCTGTTCGATCTAACAGAATTACATTCTATAGGAGAAGCTCTCCAAATCATAGCTCTAACGGATCAAATAGATATATTCCATATCATTATTCTTCTAACACTTCTTCTAGAGTTATTTGTTTTACTTGTGGTGATGTTGGTCATAAATTATTTAATTGTAGAAAATATTCTTCTGGGAAGTAGATTTGGAGAACAAAAGCTGCTAATCATTAAGGACCCAAAAATATTTGGGTACCTAAAAGAAACCAATCTTATTATTTTGCAGGAGCACTCCAAGAAAACCTACAGAAAAGGAACGTGGGTACTTGATAGTGGATGGTGCAGACACTGAAAAGAAAGAAAACTTCAGAAAGATAAATAAAATAGATGGAGAAAATGCATTCGATTTAGGGATAATGCAAAAGGAGAAGCAACTGTAGTTGGAACTATTACATTTAGTTAATCCTATGATCTAGTCGAAGTATATTTGGTTTAAGGACTCTAACTTAACCTTCTCAGTATTAGTCAATAATGTGATGTTTGATTTCAAGTCACTTTCAACACACGGCCAGCTGCATCATAAAACATCCCGAGAAAAATCTATCTCTCATCAGAGATGGAGTAAATAATGTTTATGTTTTATATAATGTTTATTTTCCCTCCTTTACCGGTCTTAGTGAAGTTGCAAGCGATCCGTGGCTATGGCATCGAAAGCTTGGACACGCAAGTATGCATGCTCTTGAAAAACTTTCTAGACTTGATCTAGTCATTGGTGTGCCAAAATTAAAGTTTGAAAAAGATCATAAATGTGACGCATGTCAAATGGGTAAGCAGACTCGTTCATCCTTCAAAGGAAAAGATATTGTAAGTAATGATAAACCCCTACAGCTTCTTCATATGGACCTATTTTGTCCCACTCGAACTGCCAGCATTGGAGGTAAAAGATATGCTTTGGTAATTGTTGATGAATATTCAAGTTTCACATGGGTAATCTTTCTAACTCATAAAAATGAAGCTTTTGCTAACTTTGAAGCCTTTTGTAGAAAGTTCAACGAGAGGGAGGATACTTCATTACGACCATTTCACAGTTATCATGGTGGTGAATTTGAAAATAAGGCCTTTGTAGATTTTTACGCTCAAAATGGGTTTACTCAAAATTTCTTTTCACCCAGGTTTCCCCAAAAAATGGATTATTTGAACGAAAAAACCGGTCACTACAAGATACTGCAAGAACAATGCTCTTTGATAGAAGTCTACCGGATCTTTTTTGGGCAAAAGCTGTAAACACTGCTTGTCATATTCTCAACAGGTGTTTAATCAAACCTATTTTAAAGAAAACTTCCTATGGACTATGGAGAGGTAACAAACCAAATATCAGTTACTTTCATCCCTTTGGATACAAATGCTTTATTCACAATAACGGTAAGAATAATCTCGGTTTGATTTAAGAAATGATGAAGGTATCTTTTTAGACTATTCCCCTATTAGTAGGGACTTTCGTGTTTTAAATAAAAGTATCTGAAGTGTTGAGGAATCTGTAAATGTGGTATTTAATGACACCAATCCAAGAGTATCGGAAATTGAAGCTGGTGATGATGAAATCACTTCTTCCAAAATAGCTGAATATACTGAAAATAATGTTGAGGAGTCAACTACTGCAGAGGTGGGGTCGACTACTCTAGCAGACAAGACTAATATTCCAAGAGAATGGAGACACAATGCTAGCTATCCTGAAAATTTTATTCTCGAGAAACCTGATGACAGAATCCAGAATTAAGATGAGGTTTTCTCTCAGAAAACGAGCTTTTGTTGCCCTTATATCCCAAATAGAACCTAAACAAATAGATGAAGATATGGAAGATGATTCATGGGTACAAGCTATGAGAGATGAACTTGATCAATTCGAAAGAAATCAAGTGTGGACTCTTATCGAAAGACCAAAGAATTCTTTAGTTATCAGAACAAAATGGGTGTTTCAGAATAAGCTGTATGAACATGGAAAAGTTATTCGCAACAAAGCAAGATTAGTTGCTCAAGGATACCCTGAACAAGAAGTTATTGATTACGATGAAACCTTTCCTCCTATGGCAAGGTTAGAATCTATTCGAATTTTGCTTACTTATGCATCTTTTAAACACTTTAAACTTATCAAATGGATGTCAAAAGTGCTTTTTTAAAAAGGTTTCATAAAGGAAGAGGTGTTTGTCAAAACAGCCCCCCGGGTTTGAAAACTCGTCTTGTCCTGACTTTGTTTACTAACTTTCTAAAGCTCTTTATGGTCTCAAGCAGGCTCTAAAAGCCTGGTATGAAAGGTTGAGCACCTTTCTACTTCAAATAATTTTCAAAGGGGAAAAATTGACACAACTCTTTTTATTCAAAGAGATGGAATTTATATCCTTATTGTTCAGATTTATGTAAATGATATTATTTTTGGTAGTTCTAACCCCTCAATATGTGAGAACTTTACAGATCTTATGAAAGAAGAATTAGAGATGAGTTTAATGGGATAAATTACATTCTTCCTTAGATTATAGATCAAGCAGTCAGAAATGGTACATTTATCAGTCAGTCCAAATACACAAAAGATCTCATAAGAAATTTGGACTTGAAATGGGATGGCTTTTGGAAATCCCATGAGTCCTTCTACATGCCTCAAAACAGATGCACTGGGAAAAGATGTAGATGAAAAAATGTATCGTTGTATGGTTTGATCATTGTTCTATCTCACTGCAAGTCGTCCAGACATCATGTTCAGTGTATGCAAGTGCGCTCGATTTCAATCAGCTCCTAAGGAATCACACCTCACTTGCAGTAAAGCGCATTATTCGTTACCCTATTAGAACCACAAAATTAGGACTATGGTATCCCCATTCATCCCAGTTTGATTTAATTGACTACTCAGATGCTGACTTTGCAGGTGATAAAAATGATAGAAAGAGCACCAGTGGAATGTGTCATATTCTGGGCCAATCCTTAATATCCTGGCATAGAAAGAAACAAACTTCCGTCGCTCTATCTACCAACGAATCAACATATCTTGCAGTAGGAAGTTGTGGTACCCAATTACTATGGATTATGCATAAATTACTTCATTATGATTTATCTTATGAAGTTGTTCCTATTTTCTGCGATAATACCACTCGGTTTGTCTAAATATATTGTGCATCATTACAGGGCTAAGCATATAGATATTAAACATCCTTTTATTAGTGATCATGTTGAAAATGGAAATTTTGTGTTAGATACTAAACTACTTTTGGAAGAAAGATTTTATTTCCTCAGGAACGTCTCGGTATTACATTTTTTCAAAATTAAATTGCTCACACCGACCCTTTTATATGATTACCGGCCTTAATTATTTTAATTTATCTTACTAATTAATGTATGCTTTTGTGTAACATTTGTTCTCTTCCTTATCTGTCTCCTCAATCAAATCAAAAACCCTTCCTTCGCCTTAAACCTTTCATCTTCCCCTTTGTTATATTAAATCTACCCTCTCCCCTTCTATTTCTCTCATCTACCTTCTCCTTTCTCCCTCTGTTCTTGCTCACTATGACCCGCACTATATCCATGGCATCTAAAAGCAACAACTCTGGAAACACCTTCGACCTCTTTGGTTGCGACACTATCTCCCTATCCTCCGACTTCTCTAAGGATGTAATTCGTTCCTCTTGCTCAAAGAAGAGGCCCTATGTCTCTGCAAAGAAAGGTGTAAAAAACCTCGGTTCTCATCAATAGGACCACTCTTGGTGAGGACATGATAAATTTCGGGGGAATGGAACATAAAGTCAGGTTCGAGACACTCTAGAAAACACCCATCATCCACGGACGAGTCATCAATCTCTGTCAATTGAGGGATTCTTACCGCTCTGTAGGTACATTTCTAAAAGCTAAGAATCTTGGTTTGTTTTTTAGTATTTGTGGTAATGATTTGTATGAAGATGTTGTTCGATTCTTCTATGTGAACCTTTGTGTTTCTCCTGATAGTGCTGAACTCGAAACCCTCGTCTTGGGTAGTCGAATAGTTGTGAATGATCACTTGTTGGAAGATGTGTTTGGTACTAAATTTTCAGAAAATATCCCATATATGAAAAGTGTTTGGCCCTCTGATTTTGTGGTCACTGTGGAAGGTGCCCAAATAGTCATGGCTAAACCTAACTCTGACATATCTGATTTTGGGCCTTTGTTTTTATGTTTTGAAAATTGTATCCTTTCTCACATTGTGGCTACAACTCTCCTCCCTCAGAAGGGGCCTCTCAGTAACATCACCTCATGTGATGTCTTTGTTCTCTACTGTCTGTTGAAGAAGTATCCGATCAACTAGCGTACTTGGTTTAAAGAGTACATGTTGTAAAGTTCAATAACTCTAGCGGATCTACAAGTTTGACCTATGGACTCTTGATCTCTCGTATTGTGTTGGACCGTCTTGTCGATCTCTCTTCTTGCAAGCCTATCAAGATCATCACTACCTATGATACATGTACCTTCTCAAGTATGGGTTATGTACTGGTTGGGTCTACTGGCTTATGAAGGAATCTTTAAAAGCCAGAAGTACAACCACCAAACCAACACGGATTTCTAATGACTCTGCTGCGATCCTATTCAACGACTCTAATGAAATCAAGGCTCGCCTCACTACGTTGGAGGACGGCTTGGAGAAACTCCTAAGTACCACTATAGACTTGTTCGACTCAATAAAGAAACCAACACCGATGTTGGTAAATTAACTTGGCACTGACCAATCTCAAGAAGTATGGGATCTCCACAGTCCATTAGTTGATGAAACAGGTGTCACAACCCAAAAGCATACCCTAGAAGATAGGGTACAATCTTGGATTGTAACCGGCGTCGTCGACCTCTCGGAGGTCTAAGACAAGCCTCTCATATCATTCATTGCATTGGCATAGTAAATATAGCGGAAAATTTAAAACTTTTAATAGCACATCATATGCTAGAAACATCACATCGTATATAGATAAAACCTAAGTCATAATACATATTTAGACTCTAAGTCTCTTTGCCATCTTAGACTCAATAACTTTAGAATACATTAGGGACACGGCCCATACAACACCTTACATAACTATACAATATTTAAAGACTTCATATTAAAGACATAAGTAGGACATCCTTGAACTTAAGGATTCCTTTCCTTGAACTTGAGAAAACACCTATCAAGCTCCTCAATCATAGATCTCCTTTAAGCATTCCATAACCTACACTTTGTGTAAAAAGTAAAGAAGAATGGGATTAGCACAAGAATGTACTAAGTATGGCAACCATGCAAAAACATGCATTTAAAAGGGACATTTCCTTGAAATCATACTTCATGCCATTTTGAGTAAATCATCATAAAACCTTTGTTAACATCATTTATATCATCCACATACGTCATAGCAACACAATCAAAGGCCAATCATCATATGAAAGCACATATAGAATATAAGTGCACATAAAGGTCACTTTATAGTGAACTCTCCCTTCTTAGCATTTAACTCTTTCTTTCAATTCATTAATCTCCTAAATAATCCTTTAGGGATACTTTGTGCAATGCATCACCTTAGGAACATAAGAGAATACCATATATAGTATCTATACAAGACAACACATGCCATCATAGAAGTATAGTACAACATAAACATAGTCAAACCAAGACTACAACATCATACATAAAGGACACATACATAATCATATACATTAGAGAACCTTCCTAAGACTTCCTAAGGAGTCACTTGTGCAATGTCTAGATGGGTTCATTACTTCCACCTATTCTAAGTAACTTACCTTACGTCCTCCTAGTTAGGATCCTATTCAATTACTTCCATTGTCCATTTTACCTTTAGGGAAACCTTAGACTTAACCGACACTAAGACCATGGGTGCTAATCATGGAATTCGGTGTTGTAGAGCCTTACACCAAAGGAAGGTGTTACTACCTAGACAAGGTAGAACATTAACATACATGCTAGCATATCAAGTGAATTCACTTTGCTAGATCCTATGTGGCAAGCATAGTTTATGGAACTAAGAGATAGGTATTCCCTCTATATACCATTTGGTAATGGGGCCTCACCTCATGAGATAACATGAGTGAATATTCCTCAAGGAAAGTCAACACTTCATGTAAGTACATAGGTGAATATTCCTCTAAGGGAAGTCGACACCATACGTAGGTCCATAGGTGATTATTCCTCTAAGGGAAGTCAACACTCTATAAGGGACAAATGGTGAAATATTCCTCTAAGGGAAGTCGACACCATACATAGGTCCATAGGTGATTATTCCTCTAAGGGAAGTCAACACTCTATAAGGGACAAATGGTGAAATATTCCTCTAAGGGAAGTCAACACCTCTCAATGTCAAGTTCACTCGGTGCTAAGCTAAGTTCCCTTTATTGAAAAGCCTTTATTACCTTTGTTTATAAAACATAGTCTTAGGATATTCATCATTCATATGCTTATAGCATATTCAAGCACCTATCTAGTTTTGGAGTATTCTTGGGCCCTCCTAGTTAGACCTCTTCTCCCTAACTAGATCATCCATGTGTGTGAGTGTATATATAGATGTGAGCAAACCTTTCACATAACACATCAAGTCACACATGTTCATATATCAATGCATAAGTCTATAGGTATAACTATATGAGCAATCCTTTCATATAAACCTACTAAGACACTATACACATTCATACTTCATCATATCATATTCATAACATGTTCATATAATCATCCTTCATATGCATAAGAACCAAACCTAGGAACTATCCTATCAAGATATACATGTGCAATGCATAGACAAGGTCCCATACCCTTGTCCATACTAGTACACCTATCAAGTCATCCTAGTAAGGGAATCATACATTCATAAGCATCACCTTAATATGCATAGTAGTAAACACTAGTGAATATGAGAACTACCTTTCATTTAGACCCAGTGACTCATACTACTTGAAATATGCATGTAAGTGAGAGTGTGTGTACATTGACCAATATGATCACATCATGGCTAGCAATATCATCTTAAGTCAGCCACACTATTAGACCACATTATACTTTCAAGCACATAGCACACAACACATAATAGCATAGGAGACAAGGCAATATATACCATGAAATCAATACTCCTAACTTTAGCTATTTACACTTTCATATAAGGAATACATGGGTAGAGGCTATTAACCATTTTAACACATCAATGGCAGCACCTATACAATACCCTAACATGATTATATACATGCTCATACAATAGCCACACTACCTAATTCACAACTAGAATAGGAAAGTAGGCATAAGCTTCTCATAGTATCATTTTAGGCATATGTTCATAAGTTCATCAATTTGCCTTCATGGCCATGGTCAACACATTTACAATAACAGTAAAGTAAACACCGCCACCATAAGTGGACCATACCACACAATGCCATACAAGGCTTCATCAACTTTACTATAAAGAATAGAGAAGTAGGAGAGTAAAGGAATTAAGCATTCTTACCAATTTCTCACCCTTTGATCATCATTGATCAATACTCCTTATTCATCAATAAAATACATATATGGCAGTAGATAAATGTACTTTAAACATATAGGAAACCATGTACAAGTCGCTACAAGATTATACCATAACGTAATACAACATCTCAACATGCTAGGAAAGTAGGATAACATTGATCATTAGCTAACTTCCCTTACTTTGATTTTTAGATCATAGTTCATACATATATGATTCTAAGGCAGTAGCTAATTAGGTAAGAAATCAAGCCTAAGTCATGCATCATATAATCACAATTCAAGATCCATCACATACTTAACTTCTTGACTTCATAACCTAAAGAATCTATACCAATTCATGCAAGACCTTCTTAATTAGATCATTAAGGATTTATACCTATCAAATTCATCCATTACATCACCCTAAAACAGTAGCTAAAGCAGTTCATACATAATCAAAAGTCTACTCAACCGATCTCACAATCGACTTCAAGACAACATGTAGAAACATAGGCTATTCATGCTCAAAACTTCATATATTTATCATCATGGACTGACTCATAATTCAATTCACCATTATTAATGTAAATAACAATAACCACAAGCAATTCAACATAAAAGAATCACCAATTCATCAAGAACAAGCCGAAATCATAAAACCCTTTCAAGAGCTAAACCATTTTTGGAAGGAACATGGGTTCATCATGCAATTGGAGTGAAATCACATTCAAATCATCATATTAATACTAATTCATCATGATTTAATCTTTAGAAACGTTTTGAGAAAGAACCCATGGCTAGATTGGAAGATTGGAAACTTGTTCATAAGATTTCTTTGAAAAACATTGAGAAGAACTCTCCAAGTGAAAGGTTACTTAGAGATGAAGGATCACCATACCTTAATCTTCATGAAGACCCATAAAACATGATGAAGAACCCATGAGAATCCCTTCTACAAGCTGTTCTTGAGCTTCAAAAACCATGGGGGTTCTAGAGAGAATATTTTGGAGAGAAAGGGTTCAATTTGAGTGAGGGGATTTGAGAATGGGTAAATCACGTTTTTGGACCCTTAAATACACCCAAAAATAATCAAATAAACCTATAATAGTCAGGTTAGGATGTGGGGTGAATTTACCATTCACCCCTTTAAGAGGCAGCACGCAGGCAGCTAACTAGCAGGCCACCCGCGACGCATGCCTTGACGGGGCGTCATGGGCTTGACGGGGCGTCATGCCCTCCGTCGCCCATGACTTAGCCAATTTCTTGGCTCACAACCTGCCCAAGGATACCATCCTTCGACGGGACCTGCT
This sequence comes from Solanum sitiens, assembly GCA_016801875.1. Lineage (NCBI taxonomy): Eukaryota > Viridiplantae > Streptophyta > Magnoliopsida > Solanales > Solanaceae > Solanum > Solanum sitiens. Next base: position 992,037 of record JABWTJ010000482.1, on the reverse strand, counting down.
TGACGGTCCGTTGGAGGCCCAACGGTCCGTCATTGGGTCCGTCAAGGACACTGCCCAGGCAGTGTATTGGCAGCCTTGGGGTCCTTCTTTTGGGGCCTCTTGTGGGGCCCTTTAGAAGTCGTACCCGGACGTTTCCAATGCGATTACAAACCTTAACATGTTATAGACCTACCACATAGGTTTCATCCAAAACAAACACCTACAAGACGTCCAAACAGCCTTGACCCCAACATGACATACGGTGAACGTCTTAGGGGCTATCTTTCGAACGCCTTGGACGTTCTTGGGCGTTTGACCTCCAGACTTCACGAAACTTCATATAATAACATCAAACATCATTTAACACCATTTCAAGACTAATTGGACTCAGTTCACACAATTTAGGCATGCATACACACATGAGGCACATTAGCGACTATTCGTCGAACGTCTTGGACGTCCCTTGACGTTCGACTTCCAAATCACTTCAAACTTTGGACACTGACTCTATATGACATAATAAGGCATTTTAGGACCTTATAATGATAAGACGAACATGTTAGGCTCTAGACACCTTATCTCATTTTCGAGGTCTTACAATATCCCCCACTTGGGAACATTCGTCCTCGAATGACACTTAGGACTCTTTAATCACATCAATGACTTCAATGCATATAAGAGCAGTTCGTCACCTTTAAAATATCATCAAATCATTTTAGCACTCAATGCACACAAGTAAGTAAAGCTTCGATTCACTCACCCTTAATGCATTAATCAAAGAGGCTCTTGTCATGTTCATAGGAGGAACATATTTCTCCTAATCATAACATGGTCATTGTACCTTAATTCATGAAGATATCATCTTGCAAGGCCACATATAGGCAGATTTCAACAATACTCAAAACAAGTAGGCATTCATACTTCAATGCACATAGATTTGAGTTAATTGCATTTAACAAAAAATCTTCATTAGTTAGACCTAGTACCATGAAGGTCATACTCAACCATACCATGCTTAGTGGTGTCCATGGAGGAATGTCTTGCTCCTCAACACATTACATGTATCATGAGTTCACACCTTAGCAAAGTACAAGATCAATTTCCTTAAAAATGAGAAATTTCAACTTTCAAGCAAAGTCATGCATATATTTTTCTTCCTAGTGAAGTCTAAATGGCAAGTCACACCAAGTGCATCACAACAAAATAGGAAGTCATTCCACAAATCTCTTTTCTTAACATATTACTCACCCTTAAAGTAAGCCTCATTTTGGAAAAATAGCACAAACCATAGGCACACACGTATACACTTAGCAAAACATGCTTTCACCTTTCAAGAATGAGCCTACAATTTTATATTACCAATCATCAAGTCACTAAATTTTCAAGAGAGTCAACATATTTCATGGTAAAAGAGACTCAACTTCTATTGCAAGGCTAAACAATTAACCCTACAAGTGACTATTTCCAAGTTCCTTGTCTTACCTCATGAAGTCAACTTCACAATTAGCACATTAAAATGCAAGTCAACAAGAGAAAACATGGATTTTATCAAAAATATTCTTTTCATGCCCTTTGGAAAATTCACCATGTCTCTAAGATGATGTCAATTAATTCATACCAATCATATAAAGATCATGCAATTCACACTTTATGCAAGACTATTTTCATGAACAAGCATACTAAGAATTCATATTTTCAAATTCGTGTAAGAATAGCAGAACAACGTAGACAATTTCTACAATCTCACCACTCAAACACCATCCCCCACTTAGGGTAAACCAACTTAAGAGCAACTTAACCCAACATATAGAGGATTTCAAATACAAAACCTTCACATTCCTCTCTTAAAGTGATTACTACTTTAGAGAGAATTTTCATTAGTTCAATTTAACAACTCATTCTTCATAAGCATGCATACTATATTTACAATTCAAGTCTCCGTAAAAGACTCCAATTTATGCTAGCGACTCATCAAGTATCATTTATATGCAAAGGAAAACAATGCACATTTTTAATCGCATACACTCATAGGATAGCATACCTCCATAGGTAGTCATTAAACAATCCAAGTTCAAATCCAAATATTTGGATACTATCATACAAAATCATATAGGAATACACGATTTAAGAGAAATCACTTTAACCACTATAACTTCTAGCATACTTCAACTATATCATGACATACATCATTGACATAACATGCTATTTCACATAGATTTCATATATTGCCATAAATGGCATCACATCGTCAAATAAGAGATATTTCATGCATAGCAAGGTAAGATAACCAATCATAATCCCCATAGAGTTAACATGTGCAATGATCACGTAAAGCTCCATAACTTAACTAAACCAAGTAACCCAACAAGAACTACAATTAGCATCATACTCCACTCATCTATAACCTTCATGCATGGATAACTCCATATCTTTAGCACACTAGGCTATTTACATGATTATAAGCATAGAGATCGTTACATAAGGACATTCATATCTATCATCATACAAATACATAGTATTACCCTCCTAAGGTCTCCATAAAGGAAAACTAGTGCAAGACATAGGTAGAGTCCCATACCCCTACCTAAGTCTAGTTAACCCTTCAAGTCGCCTTAGTTAGTATATACATCATCAAATAAGAATAATTGTCACCTTCACACATACTCATTCAAACCATAAAACAAGGATAAGCATTTCAAACTCACCTTTTCTCCCTCAAGCATAGAGTAATCTCATCCAAGCAATCACATCTAAAAGACCACCGGACAAGAAAACATAAGAGAGAGATCTTATAGAATTAAGTTCTATGGCACGATATGAGTTTGATGAAGAAGGGAAACTCTATCGTCCTATAGCCTCTCGTACCATTAAATGTGTCGCGACTCACCACCAATGATACGAGACTCTACTAGACGTGGCAATATGAGACTTTTTAGAACCTAAAACCGCTTTATAAACCTCATGCTCTGATACCAAGTTTGTCACAACCCAAAAGCATACCCTAGAAGATAGGGTACAATCTTGGATTGTAACCGGCATTGTCGACCTCTCGGAGGTCTAAGACAAGCCTCTCATATCATTCATTGCATTGGCATAGTAAATTTAGCGGAAAATTTAAAACTTTTAATAGCACATCATATGCTAGAAACATCACATCGTATATAGATAAAACCTAAGTCATAATACATATTTAGACTCTAAGTCTCTTTGCCATCTTAGACTCAATAACTTTAGAATACATTAGGGACACGGCCCATACAACACCTTACATAACTATACAATATTTAAAGACTTCATATTAAAGACATAAGTAGGACATCCTTGAACTTAAGGATTCCTTTCCTTGAACTTGAGAAAACACCTATCAAGCTCCTCAATCATAGATCTCCTTTAAGCATTCCATAACCTACACTTTGTGTAAAAAGTAAAGAAGAATGGGATTAGCACAAGAATGTACTAAGTATGGCAACCATGCAAAAACATGCATTTAAAAGGGACATTTCCTTGAAATCATACTTCATGCCATTTTGAGTAAATCATCATAAAACCTTTGTTAACATCATTTATATCATCCACATACGTCATAGAAACACAATCAAAGGCCAATCATCATATGAAAGCACATATAGAATATAAATGCACATAAAGGTCACTTTATAGTGAACTCTCCCTTCTTAGCATTTAACTCTTTCTTTCAATTCATTAATCTCCTAAATAATCCTTTAGGGATACTTGGTGCAATGCATCACCTTAGGAACATAAAAGAATACCATATATAGTATCTATACAAGACAACACATGCCATCATAGAAGTATAGTACAACATAAACATAGTCAAACCAAGACTACAACATCATACATAAAGGACACATACATAATCATATACATTAGAGAACCTTCCTAAGACTTCCTAAGGAGTCACTTGTGCAATGTCTAGATGGGTTCATTACTTCCACCTATACTAAGTAACTTACCTTACGTCCTCCTAGTTAGGATCCTATTCAATTACTTCCATTGTCCATTTTACCTTTAGGGAAACCTTAGACTTAACCGACACTAAGACCATGGGTGCTAATCATGGAATTCGGTGTTGTAGAGCCTTACACCAAAGGAAGGTGTTACTACCTAGCCAAGGTAGAACATTAACATACATGCTAGCATATCAAGCGAATTCACTTTGCTAGATCCTATGTGGCAAGCATAGTTTATGGAACTAAGAGATAGGTATTCCCTCTATATACCATTTGGTAATGGGGCCTCACCTCATGAGATAACATGAGTGAATATTCCTCAAGGAAAGTCAACACTTCATGTAAGTACATAGGTGAGTATTCCTCTAAGGGAAGTCGACACCATACGTAGGTCCATAGGTGATTATTCCTCTAAGGGAAGTCAACACTCTATAAGGGACAAATGGTGAAGTATTCCTCTAAGGGAAGTCGACACCATACATAGGTCCATAGGTGATTATTCCTCTAAGGGAAGTCAACACTCTATAAGGGACAAATGGTGAAATATTCCTCTAAGGGAAGTCAACACTCTATAAGGGACAAATGGTGAAATATTCCTCTAAGGGAAGTCAACACCTCTCAATGTCAAGTTCACTCGGTGCTAGGCTAAGTTCCCTTTATTGAAAAGCCTTTATTACCTTTGTTTATAAAACATAGTCTTAGGATATTCATCATTCATATGCTTATAGCATATTCAAGCACCTATCTAGTTTTGGAGTATTCTTGGGCCCTCCTAGTTGGACCTCTTCTCCCTAACTAGATCATCCATGTGTGTGAGTGTATATATAGATGTGAGCAAGCCTTTCACATAACACATCAAGTCACACATGTTCATATATCAATGCATAAGTCCATAGGCATAAGTATATGAGCAATCCTTTCATATAAACCTACTAAGACACTATACACATTCATACTTTATCATATCATATTCATAACATGTTCATATAATCATCCTTCATATGCATAAGAACCAAACCTAGGAACTATCCTATCAAGATATACATGTGAAATGCATAGACAAGGTCCCATACCCTTGTCCATACTAGTACACCTATCAAGTCATCCTAGTAAGGGAATCATACATTCATAAGCATCACCTTAATATGCATAGTAGTAAACACTAGTGAATATGAGAACTACCTTTCATTTAGACCCAGTGACTCATACTACTTGAAATATGCATGTAAGTGAGAGTGTGTGTACATTGACCAATATGATCACATCATGGATAGCAATATCATCTTAAGTCAGCCACACTATTAGACCACATTATACTTTCAAGCACATAGCACACAACACATAATAGCATAGGAGACAAGGCAATATATACCATGAAATCAATACTCCTAACTTTAGCTATTTACACTTTCATATAAGGAATACATGGGTAGAGGCTATTAACCATTTTAACACATCAATGGCAGAACCTATACAATACCCTAACATGATTATATACATGCTCATACAATAGCCACACTACCTAATTCACAACTAGAATAGGAAAGTAGGCATAAGCTTCTCATAGTATCATTTTAGGCATATGTTCATAAGTTCATCAATTTGCCTTCATGGCCATGGTCAACACATTTACAATAACAGTAAAGTAAACACCGCCACCATAAGTGGACCATACCACACAATGCCATACAAGGCTTCATCAACTTTACTATAAAGAATAGAGAAGTAGGAGAGTAAAGGAATTAAGCATTCTTACCAATTTCTCACCCTTTGATCATCATTGATCAATACTCCTTATTCATCAATAAAATACATATATGGCAGTAGATAAATGTACTTTAAACATATAGGAAACCATGTACAAGTCGCTACAAGATTATACCATAACGTAATACAACATCTCAACATGCTAGGAAAGTAGGATAACATTGATCATTAGCTAACTTCCCTTACTTTGATTTTTAGATCATAGTTCATACATATATGATTCTAAGGCAGTAGCTAATTAGGTAAGAAATCAAGCCTAAGTCATGCATCATATAATCACAATTCAAGATCCATCACATACTTAACTTCTTGACTTCATAACCTAAAGAATCTATACCAATTCATGCAAGACCTTCTTAATTAGATCATTAAGGATTTATACCTATCAAATTCATCCATTACATCACCCTAAAACAGTAGCTAAAGCAGTTCATACATAATCAATAGTCTACTCAACCGATCTCACAATCGACTTCAAGACAACATGTAGAAACATAGGCTATTCATGGTCAAAACTTCATATATTTATCATCATGGACTGATAGTCATTAATTCAACATCAATTAATGTAAATAACAATAACCACAAGTAATTCAACATAAAAGAATCACCAATTCATCAAGAACAAGCCGAAATCATAAAACCCTTTCAAGAGCTAAACCATTTTTGGAAGGAACATGGGTTCATCATGCAATTGGAGTGAAATCACATTCAAATCATCATATTAATACTAATTCATCATGATTTAATCTTTAGAAACGTTTTGAGAAAGAACCCATGGCTAGATTGGAAGATTGGAAACTTGTTCATAAGATTTCTTTGAAAAACATTGAGAAGAACTCTCCAAGTGAAAGGTTACTTAGAGATGAAGGATCACCATACCTTAATATTCATGAAGACCCATAAAACTTGATGAAGAACCCATGAGAATCCCTTCTACAAGCTGTTCTTGAGCTTCAAAAACCATGGGGGTTCTAGAGAGAATATTTTGGAGAGAAAGGGTTCAATTTGAGTGAGGGGATTTGAGAATGGGTAAATCACGTTTTTGGACCCTTAAATACACCTAAAAATAATCAAATAAACCTATAATAGTCAGGTTAGGATGTGGGGTGAATTTACCATTCACCCCTTTAAGAGGCAGCACGCAGGCAGCTAACTAGCAGGCCACCCGCGACGCATGCCTTGACGGGGCGTCATGGGCTTGACGGGGCGTCATGCCCTCCGTCGCCCATGACTTAGCCAATTTCTTGGCTCACAACCTGCCCAAGGATACCATCCTTCGACGGGACCTGCTTGACGGTCCGTTGGAGGCCCAACGGTCCGTCATTGGGTCCGTCAAGGACACTGCCCAGGCAGTGTATTGGCAGCCTTGGGGTCCTTCTTTTGGGGCCTCTTGTGGGGCCCTTTAAAAGTCGTACCCGGACGTTTCCAACGCGATTACAAACCTTAACATGTTATAGACCTACCACATAGGTTTCATCCAAAACAAACACCTACAAGACGTCCAAACAGCCTTGACCCCAACATGACATACGATGAACGTCTTAGGGGCTATCTTTCGAACGCCTTGGACGTTCTTGGGCGTTTGACCTCCAAACTTCACGAAACTTCATATAATAACATCAAACATCATTTAACACCATTTCAAGACTTATTGGACTCAGTTCACACAATTTAGGCATGCATACACACATGAGGCACATTAGCGACTATTCGTCGAACGTCTTGGACGTCCCTTGACGTTCGACTTCCAAATCACTTCAAACTTTGGACACTGACTCTATATGACATAATAAGGCATTTTAGGACCTTATAACGATAAGACGAACATGTTAGGCTCTGGACACCTTATCTCATTTTCGAGGTCTTACAACAGGTTGACTCTACGAAGTCAGGAGTCCACTATTCGAACACCGAACTTGTTGTAAATGTTCAGACTTACTACTCTCCCTTTGCCAGAAATGTTGAGCGATCTTACAATGCCTTTTGCACGAACATACTCAACACTTTAAAGTACTTTCTTGGTGATTACTAACTCTGATCTCCTGTGTGTTTTGTTTGGACTTTACTTTCAATAGGGGTGTGTCGCTAAAACTATGGTTTTGTACTCTAAGAGGTGGACTATGCACCTCTCTACATTTGGTTTGCCTGTTATGCTATTATTTGCTCTGTTCTTTTGCTGTTATTTTTTTATTCTAAAGGGAGAGAACATATCCCACCACAAAAATACATATACATGTGCCTTCTAGTCGGGGGTAAAAGGGACTTTCGGTTAGGGGGAGACTCATGGATGAGAAACTCTCCACAGTCTACAAATGTACAAGTAGACAAGAAGATGAAAGTCAAGAAGGGGGGGGGGGTGAATTAAAATTCCCTTCAGTCGACTTTCTACTCTGGTCAGTTGACTCACCTTCACGTTAGTAAAATAGATAAACAGTAATGATAAACTTCCCTTCAGTCGACTTTCTACTCTGGTCAGTCAACACACCTGCACGTTAGTAAAACAGATAAACAATAAAAATAACTTACAGTAAGTAAATCACACAGAGTGTTTTTATACTGGTTCAGATCACTGATGTGGTGCGTAGTCTAGTCCCCTTGGGTTACAAGGGTTTCCTTAAGAGCTTGTTGAGAACTTTAGTGTTATAGAATATTACGGTTGAGAGACCGTCTGATATGCATATCAGATCTTCTTCTTCAACACAACCTTTACCAGTATAACCTACACTCAGATCTTTCTTTCTCTTTTCTTTAAAATTGTTCACTCAAGGGTGTACAAAGTTTTATGAAAGATAAAAGAAGATTACAATATAAGTTCAAGTGAAGTGCGAGCTTGACAACTATGGCTTTGGAGGAATTTGCTCTTTTATGGAAACCCAAGGGAGTTTGAATCAAGGATCTTTGATTAAATCCTTGACTTTTGTAACGGCCTGTATTTTTGTATGTGGTAGTTCTATTCATGTTATACTTGACATAGACTTATAGTGTAGGTGAGGGATCATGTTTCTTATGTGATTAGTGTTGGTTTAAACTAGCTTGGAAGGTGATGTAATGCCTTGCACGTTTTAGCATATGTATTGCAAGTTAACTCCGATGGAAAGTATTTAAGTAATTATAGTAAGGTGGTAATTGAGCTAGCAGTTGCATCACCTACTTGATCTATATTATAGTTAAAGGGCCCAAGTTTGATTGACCAGATTTAGGCTTATATTTAGGGGCTCATTTGAAGCCCAAACCTATTAAAGAAAATGTGAATGAAAGAAGGCCCAACAGCCAAATCTGCCAATTGGCCCATTATGGATAAAGCCCAAGTGAAACTAGGTAAGTGCATGACCTCCTAAGTTTTGTTTTACCATGTTATTGGGCCAAGTGTATACCACCTACTTGCTAATATCTGTCCCAAGTTGAATAAAAGAACAAAGGAAAAATGGACAGCCAAGGTCCAATAATATTAAGTCCAAAAAGGCCCAATTTAAAAGGACAAGCAGGTGGGGCACCTACTTGACATTATATGGCCCAAAATTGGTCAAGAGTGTCAGCCATAACACCTCCTTTTTCAAAGGATAAGGATCAAGTCTTATTCTCCATTTTGAACTTGCAAAAGTTTCAGATTTCCTAAGTTCTTTCTTGGTCTCTCTTGGCTTCAATTAGCAGCCCTAAGACACCTTAGAGTTCTTGAGTGCTGGCTAATTTTTCAAGTAAGAGTTTGAAGAAGAGTTTGAATTCTTGAAGTACAAGTGTAGAGGATAAATTTTCAGAATTAAGGTAAGACTTCAACCCATTTGTTTTCCTCTCTTTGATAATGTTTGGAGTGGAGAATTTTGTATATGTTTATCACGAATTCATGGATTGTGATAAATCTTTGAGTCAATATTCTCCTATTATGCTGAAAGATTTGAGATTGTTAGTGGCTGCCTTATGAATATTGTTGTTGAGGGCTGTTTGGGTAGCTTGGGAGATGATGTATGAAGTTGTATTAATGTGTAGAGGAAGGGTGTGGTGGTTCACCATTTATGTAAGGGTTGTTTGGGCCTGATTTCCATCAAATATTTTAGCTACTGATTTGGAGGACCTTATTGTGCTTAGCTGCTGATGTTAGCTTAATCATGACTTATGTTGTAGATAGCACCCAATAAGGGAAGGCTGAATCGTGATAGTGGTCTTGGTCATTAAAATTAAGGTATGTAATGGCTATTCGATTCTATATCCTTTTGGAATTGAAATCTGACACTGCAATTAATCTCAATGAAGTGATTCTCATAAGTTCTATTTAGAAGAAAGCTTGTGGCGCTTACTCTCTCCAAATAGCTAACAACTATTCTTTCCCATTCTAATTTAATGGAACTACTTCATTATATGTCACTACTCTATACTTTGTTGTACATTTCCCCTTGTGCTGTTATAGAAATGGTATTTGCAAAAGAAAGTTTGATGAATCCCTTTCCTAAGCCAATTGAAGTCAATTGTGCCATTAAGGTCTTAAAGTAAGGTGTTGATGTTTCATAGCTCCTTATGTCATTGTTACTGCCTCAAAGTATTGTTTTCATGTATTCCACTACTGTTCCGTAATTTCATGTCTCCAAGATGATTATGACCACCAAATCAACATCTCAAAATGTTACGATTATCCAAAATAACATCTCAAAAGAGTTATGAACTGATTAACAATAATCTCAAAGATTAAAGAATCTAAGTGAAGAAATCTATTTAATTAAGGGTGGCAGCTTAGGGGCGAAAGCCTAGCATGGGCCGATCCCTATTGGTCTAGAAGTGTGGCAGCTCAGGGGCGAAAGCCTAGCATGGGCCGATCCCAAGTTGTGTAATTATGAGGACCGCATCCCAGGGGTTAATACGCCTAGCATGGGTCATCCTCTTCTACCACTGATCAGCTGGTCACTTGTATCACATGCCCAACAAAGATTATAACATACAAAGAAGGTAAAGAAAAGAATGTAGCTTACTTGATTCCACAAGAGTAAGCAAAGGTGGTCTTCTCTCCTAATCTATGCACTCATATGTTGCTACTTGATTTCATTTGTGCCTTGTATTACATATACTTTTTGCCTTACATATTCAGTACATTTTTCGTACTGACGTCCCGTATTGGGGACGCTGCATTTCATGCTGCAGGCTCAGGTACTCCAGCTAGTAGACCTCCTCAGTAGGAGCACTCGAAATTCTGCTACTTTTGGTGAGCTCCAAGTTGATTCGGAGCTTTATTAAGTCCTTGGTAAATTCGTTTGGTATTGTATCGTAGTTAAGGGTAAGGCGGGGTCTGTCCCGACCTACTCTAGTCTTCTATCTTTTAGAGGCTTTGTAGACGTATGTACATGGTTCAGTTGTGTCTTAAGGAGTTGTGGCCTAAACGGCCAAGTCTTGTATATAACTTTTGGATCTACTTACGTTGGTTTGTATCGCTGCATCCAAAGTTAACTTGTCTCAATTGTTATAGTATATGCTCAGTAAGAACAGGTTACAGGTTGGTTCTCTCGGGCCTTTAGGGCATCGGGTGCCTGTCCGTCTTAATGGGTTTTGAGGCGTGACAACTTTATTCTGATTGATTTGTTGATTCATGTTCATATCAGATATGTGCATGAGCAAATAAATTTTTTCCTTTTGTATGAGTTAGGGTATCTAGAGCCTAACATGTTCGTAATAAGAGTATAAGGTCTTAAAATGGTTTATAATATGGTATTGAGGCAGTGTGTAAATTTTGAGGTGATTTGGAAGTCAAACGTCAAGGGACGACCAAGACGTTCGACGACTAGTCACCTAAGGGTCCTTATGTGTTTTTATGTGCTTATGTGTATGTCTTGAGCTTACAAAGTCTTAAAATGAGTTATAATGATGCTTATAGGCAGTATATGGAGTTTTGTGAAGTTTGGAGGTCAAACGTCCAAGAATGTCCAAGACATTCAAAAGTTAGCCCTTGGGACTATCATGTGTGTCTTGATAGGGCCTAGCATGTTTGGATGTGTTTTACGTGTTCATATTGGGTGAAACTGAGGTGGAAGGTCCTTGACTTTTCAATGAGCATATTTACATTGGAAACGCTTGGGTACGACTTCTCAAGGACCCGCAAAAGGGCCCACAAGAAGGACCCAAGGGCTGTCGAGTCACTGCCTTGGCACTGTCAATCGATGAGACAAACGATGCCCCATTGATGAAATGACGCCCCGTCGATGGGGACGCATCAATGGGCATTTATCCTGGGGAGTCTTGGCCACATGACAGCCTCTGACCCAATTGACGGAGGGCACAGAACGGCCCGTCGATGGACCAACGCCCCATCGTTGGGTCCGTCAATGCAGGCTGGTGCATCACTACCTAGCGACTGCTCACTTAAGGGGTGAATTGGAAATTCACCCCACGTCCTAAACTGACCCTACTTGGCTTATTTCATTATTTTTGGGTGTATTTAAGGGATCAAAACATGACCAACCCATTTCCAATCCCATTCACACAAAATAAACTTTCCCTCCAAAGCCAATTCTCCCGAGAAACCTCCATTGAAGTTGAAGCGCAAGAACATCTTGGAGTTTGGATTTCCATGGATTATTCATCAAGTTTTAGAGAACTTTAACTATACAAAGGTATGGTGATCCTTCATCTCTAGTTATCCTTCCATCTAGAGATTTAATCTCAAAGTTTCAAAAGAGATTTCACGATCAAACTTCTTCTTTTTCAATCTAGCCATGTGTTCTTTCAAAAACGTTTTTAATGGCTTAATCATGATGAATTGATGTTAATGTATTGGGTTTAACGTGAAATTTAATCCAATTGCATGATGAACCCATGTCCCTTCCCAAACTTGATTTAGCCCCTTCATGGGCATTGTGATCATGGCTTGTTATTGGTTAAATTGTGATTCCCTTATGTTGAATTGCTTATAACTACTGTTATTTATGTGAATTGATTATGAATTGATGATGAAGGATCCATGTGGATCAATGCATGAAGAATTGAATATGACTAACTTAGATTCCTATAAGTTCACTATAACCTTGCCTCTATTAAGCATGAATGTGGAATTCAATTGTGTAGGGATAGTTGTATCTACAGTCTTACTTGGATGTTATTGATGAATTGTAAATAAGTGATTCATGTGGATCAATGTTGATTAGCCTATGATTCTTTTATCTTCCATTGATTCCTAATGTAGCATATTCACTGTAATCTAGAGGTTATGGCAATTGTAGTAGGATTTCGTTTAGGTTATGTTGTCCTTAACTACTGCCTTATATTGATGTTATTAATGAATTTGGGTATGAATCCTTGATGATCAAATTAAATATGGATTACATGAATTGATCTAGGTTCTTCTAGTCTCTGGATTGATAATGTTATGTACATGATGTAATCTAAGTTCTAGATTAGATGAAACATGATTTAGACTTGATTTATATCTATTTAGCTACTGCCCTAGATTGATACTATTAATGAAATATGATTGATGATCCATGCAAGTGAAATTGGTTAATGGTCTATGTCCTTCAACCTTCTAGTATGTTAATGTGTTGTACTAATTATAGCATGACCTTGTAATAGCTTATACATGACTTCATATATGATTATGGTACTTTTGCTACTTCCCTATACTTGATTTATTGATGAAAGAGTAGTAATGGTCAATGATGACCAAAGGCTAAAGGACTATTTCTCTCCTTTTCTATATTATTGTAGTTGATTAAACCTTTTATGGCATTGTGTGGTATGGTCCACTTATGGTGGTAGTGTTTACTTTATTTTCATTATATATGTGTTGACCATGGCCTTGAAGGCAAATTCATGAATATATGAATGAGTGGTTATGATGATCATCTTATGTGTAACTTGTGCCTAGTCTTCTACTTTAGTTGTGAATCTAGGTTATGTTACTATTGTTATGAGCATGTTAATGGTTATGTAAGATCATGTGTAGGTGTTGCCATTAATAAAGTGTTAAGGATTGATTAACCCTACCCATGTACCCCTATGTGAATGTGTGAATAGGTAAAGTTAGAAGTCTTGATTGTAATGTGAAGATTGTCTTGCCTCCTATGCTAAATTGTGTTGTGTGGTCTATGCTTGAAAGTGTAATATTGTCTAAAAGGGTGGCTGCCTCAATGTGTTGTTGATAGACATTATGTTATCATGTCGACCAATGTACACACACTCACACTTGTAAGAACACATTCCATTGGTGTAAGACTCTACAACACCAAATTCCATGTTTAGTACCCATGGTCTTAGTGTTGGTTAAGGCCATAGTTTCCCTAAAGTAAAATGGACAATAGAAGTAAATGACTAGGACTCTAACTAGGATGACTTAAAGGAGGTTACTTAGGATAGGTGTAAGTAATGGACTCATCTAGACATTGCACAAGTAGCTCCTTAGGAAGTCCTAGGGAGGTGGCCTAATGTGTATGATTATGATTATGTCTTTATGCATGACATTGTAGTAATTTCCTACTTGTTATGAAGATGTGCATGATATAAGTCTATATGATGTGAACTTGTCCCTATATGCATGATGTTGGTCTTAATGACTATACGATGAAGGTCTTGCCTAGCTTGGATAAAGTGGCCTTTACTTGTTATGATGATGTATGAAGTGTTAAGGCTTGTGGTCTCATGATATGTTTACTAAGTATGTGTGAGGTTATGGTGCTTCACATGTACATTGCATTAGTAGACTAAGTATAGGTCATGATTAAGGTCTTATAATGATTTATGTGAAGTGAAGTGAATAGATGTGCAAATGGATGTAACTTACTGTAAAGCCAATAGAGTCTTGAGTCTATGATGTATTATGCTTTCATGATGATATGTGTTGGCTTATGTAGGTTGTATGCATGCTTTATTTGTGACCTTAAGGTGATGCATTGCACCAAGTATCACTAAAGGGTTACTTAGGAGATTGATGAGTAAAAGAAAAGGATTCACTGTAATGTGAAGGGAGCTCACCGTAAAGTGCCCCCAAATGTGCCTTAAATTCTATATGTGATTTTCTAAGATGTTTGGCCTTTGAATATGTCTATATGAAGTATGTGACTGATATAAATGCTATTGTATAAAGGTTTTATGAATATTTGCTCAAAAAGGCATGAAGTATGATTTAAAGAAAATATCCCTTTTAAATGCATGGTTGTCATACTTAGTGCATTCGTGTACTAATCCCATTCTTCTCTACTTTTTACACAAAGTGTAGGTTATGGATGCTTAAAGAAGGTCTCTAAGGAGAACGTCTTGATATGTGATTCCCAAGCTCAAGGAAAGGAATCCTCAAGTTCCAAGGGTTTCCTATGTTATGTCTTTACTGTAAAGTGTATAAATTTGTACTTATGTTTTATGTCTTAAGGGTCGTGTCCCTAATGTACTCTTATGATGTTGAGTCCAGTATGGCAAATAGACTTAAGGTCTAAATATGTATTATGACTTATGTTATATATATATATGAAGTAATATTTCTAGCATATGCTGTGATATGAAAAGTTTTAAATTTTCTGCTAAATTTACTATGACAATGTGATGAATGATAACTATGGGCATGTATAAGACCTCCGAGAGTTCAAGTACGCCATGTTACTTCTAGGGGGTGCTCACCGGATGTGACAAACGTGGTATCAGAGCATGAGGTTTTAAAAGTGGGTTAGGGTCCAAGAAGTCTCATATTGCCATGTCTAGTAGAGTCTCGTATCATTGGTGGTGAGTTGCGACACATTAAATAGTACGGGAGGCTATAGGATGATAGAGTTTCCCTTCTTTATCATTCTCATATCGTGCCATAGAACTTAACTCTATAAGATCTCTCCCTTATGTTTTCTTGTCCGGTGGTCTTTTAGATGTGATTGCTTGGATGAGATGGTACCTTATATACTTGAGGGAGAAAAGGTGAGTTAATTCTTATATTGGTTTTAGGGTTTGATGAGTATGTGTGAAGGTGAATTTTGGTATGTTTTGATGATGTGATGCCATTTATGGCTAAGTAAGAGATTTATGAGAAATAGCATGTTATGTTGAGAAATGTATGTCATGATATAGTTAAAGCATGTTAGAAGTTATTTTGGTTAAAAATGAGTTTCTTTTGGAATGATGTGTTACTATATGGTTCTACATGATGGTAGCCTAATATTATTATTTGACCTTGAAATTCCTAGTTACTACCTATGGAAGCATGCTACACTAGAAATATGTGCTTAAAAGTGTTCAATGTTTCCCTTTGTATATATGTGGCCCTTTGATAAGTTGCCTAGTAGGGGTTGGAGTCACTTTTATAGACTTGATCCTAAGTGTGAAGGTAGTATGCTTGTCTTGGTAGGGTGATGATGTGGGTTTTAGTGACCTAGAAGTCACCTTACTGTAATGTCCAAATAAAAAGGAAGAAATTTAAGGCTAAGTCTCCACTATTGTTCCCCTAATGTTGCATGACCTTGGTGTCTATTGTATTGTATGAAAACCTTATGTGGTTGAATAGTATGACTTAACTTGAATGTTTGGGGATAATTTCAATAGTTGATAAAGTTTAGAATGCCTTTGAAGCCCTTATAGTAAGTTACTGTAATTCCTTTATTGATTGATAACTAAGATCCTCTTGAAAATTGGGTTAAGTTTCTCTTAATTGGGTTTACCCTAAGTGGTGGATGGTGATGGAATAGTAAGATTGTAGATATTTTCTACCTCGTCCTTCTATTTTTGCTTGAACTCGAACCTAATGAATTCTTAGTAAGCTTGTTCATGAATAGAGTTTTGCATAAAGTATGAATTGCATGAACTTTATATGTTTGGTATTTATTGATTGACATTACCTTAAGGATATTTTTATGATTCAAAAGTGCATGAAGGGAATTTTTTATAAATCCATGTTTTCTCATGTGTATTGTTCATCTTAACATGCTAATTGTGAATTTGACTTCATGAGGTAAGATAAGAAACATGGTTGTAGTCACTTGTGAGGTGTAATGTTTAGCCTCATAATGAAAAGTTGAGTCTCTTTAAAATAAAAAGTGTTGAGTCTCTTGAAAACTATGTGACTTGTATGGTTTGGAAAGCATGATTGAAGGCTCACTCTAGAAAAGTGAAAGCATGTTTAGCTAAGTGTTCGTGTGTGTGCCTATGATTTGTGTTATATTTCCCAAATGATGCTTACTGTGAAGGCTAATACTATGTTAGAAATTAAAATTTTGTGAAATGGATTCCTATTTGTTGTGATGTGCTTGGTGTGACTTACCATTTCGACTTCACTAGGAAGAAAACATGAGCATGCCTTGGTTTAAAAGTTGAGAAATTCTCATTTTAAAAAGGAATTGACCTTGTACTTTGCTTAGGTGTGAACTCATGATACATGTAAGTGTGTTGATGAGAAGGACATTCCTCAATGGACACCACTAAGCATGGTATTCTTGAGTATGACCTTCATGGAACTAGGTCTAACTAATAAAGATCTTTGACGATTCAATTAGCTCAAGTCTATGTGCGTTGAAGTATGAGTGCCTAATTGTTTCTTGACTATTGTTGGAATCTGCCTAAGTGCGACTTAAAGATGGTTGCAAGATGAGCTTTTAATGAATTCAAGTGAAATGACCATGTTATGATTAGGAGAAGGATGTTCCTCCAATGAACATGATAAGAGCCTTTTTGTTTGATGTATTAAAGAGTGAGTGAATGAAAGTTTTGCTTGCTTGTGTGAATTGAGTGCTAAAATGATTTGAAGTTGTGTTACTTGTAAGTTTGGCGCATTAACTTCTATGTGATGATGTTATGAATGTGATGAACTTCTCTATGATACAATGAGGTTCTTGTTGTGATTAAAGTGTTCTAAGTGTCATTCGAGGACGAATGTTACCAAGTGGGGGATATTGTAAGACCACCAAAATGAGTTAGGGTGTCTAGAGACTAAAATGTTCGTCATAAGAGTCTAAGGTCCTACAATAGTTTATAATACGGTATTGAGGCAGTGTGTAAAGTTTGAGGTGATTTGGAAGTCAAATGTCAAGGGACAACCAAGACGTTCGACGACTAGTCACCTAAGGGGCCTTATGTGTTTTTTATGTGCTTATGTGTATTTCATGAGCTTACAAAGTCTTAAATTAAGTTATAATGATGCTTATAGTTAGTATATGGAGTTTTGTGAAGTTTGGAGGTCAAACGTCCAAGAAAAAAGTTAGCCCTTGAGAAGTTCATGTGTGTCTTGATGGAGCCTAGCATGTTTGGACGTGTTTTACGTGTGCATTTTAGGTGAAACTGAGGTGTCAGGTCCTTTACTTGTCAATGAGCATATTTATGTTGGAAACGCCCGGGTACAAATTCTCAAGGGCCCGTCAAAAAAGCCCATAAGAAGGACCCAAGGGTTGTCTAGACACTGCCTTGACAGTGTCAATCGACGAGCCAAACGACGCCCCATTGGTGGACTGACGACCGTCGATGGGGAGGCTTCGATGGGAACTTATCCTGGGGAAGTCTTGGGCACATGACAGACTCATACCCAATCGACGGAGGGCAAATAATGGTGTGTTGATAGACCAACGCCCCATAGTTGGGTCCGTCGATACAGGCTGGTGCATCACTGCCTAGCGACTGCTCATTTAAGGGGTGAATGGGAAATTCACCCCACGTCCTAAACTGACCCTACTTGGTTTATTTAATTATTTTTGGGTGTATTTAAGGGATAAAAAACGTGACCAACCCATTCCCAATCCCATTCACACAAAATAAACTTTCCCTCCAAAACCAATTCTCCCTAGAAACCTCCATTGAAGGTGAAGCTCAAGAACAACTTGGAGCTTAGATTTCCATGGATTATTCATCAATTTTTAGAGGATTTTAACCAGACAAAGGTATGGTGATCCTTCATCTCTAGTTATCCTACCATCTAGAGAGTTAATCTCAAAGTTTCAAAAGAGATTTCACGATCAAACTTCTATTTCTTCAATCTAGCCTTGGGTTCTTCATAAAAACGTTTTTAATGGCTTAATCATGATGAATTGATGTTAATGTATTGGGTTTAACGTGCAATTTAATCCAATTGCATGACGAAACCATGTCCCTTCCTAAACTTGATTTAGCCCTTGCATGGGCATTGTGATCATGTCTTGTTATTGGTTAAATTGTGATTCCCTTATGTTGAATTGCTTATAACTACTGTTATTTACGTGAATTGATTATGAATTGATGATGAAGGATCCATGTGGATCAATGTATGAAGAATTGAATATGACTAACTTAGATTCCTATAAGTACAATGTAACCTTGCCTCTATTAAGCATGAATGTGGAATTCAATTGTGTAGGGATAGTTGAATCTACTGTCTTACTTGGACGTTATTGATGAATTGTAAATAAGTGATTCATGTGGATCAAGGTTGATTAGCCTATGATTCTTCTATATTCCATTGATTCCTAATGTAGCATGTTCACTGTAATCTAGAGGTTATGCCAATTATAGTAGGATTTCGTTTAGGTTATGTTGTCCTTAACTACTGACTTATATTGATGTTATTAATGAATTGTGAGTATAAATCCTTGATGATCAAATTAAATAAGGCTTACATGAATTGATCTAGGTTCTTCTAGTCTCTAGATTGATAATGTTATGTACATGATGTAATCTAAGTTCTAGATTAGATGAAACATGATTTAGACTTGATTTATATCTATTTAGCTACTGCCCTAGATTGATACTATTAATGAAATATGATTGATGATCCATGCTAGTGAAATTGGTTAATGGTCTATGTCCTTCAACCTTCTAGTATGTTAATGTGTTGTACTAGTTGTATCATGACCTTGTAATAGCTTATACATGACTTCATATATGATTATGGTACTTTTGATACTTCCCTATACTTGATTTATTGATGAAAGAGCAGTAATGGTCAATGATGACCAAAGTCTAAAGGATTGCTAAGAATTGTTCTACTATTCTATTTCTCTACTTTTCTATATTATTGTATTTTATGAAACCTTTTATGGCATTGTGTGGTATGGTCCACTTATGGTGGCGGTGTTTAATTTATTATCATTATATATGTGTTGACCATGGCCTTGAAGGCAAATTAATGAATATATGAATGAGTTGTTATGATGATCACCTTATGTGTAACTTGTTCCTAGTCTTCTACTTTAGTTGTGAATCTAGGATATGTTACTATTGTTATGAGAATGTAAATGGTTATGTAAGATCATGTGTAGGTGTGTCCATTAATGAAGTGTTAAGGATTGATGACCTTTACCTATGTACCCCTATGTGAATGTGTGAATAGGTAAAGTTAGGAGTCTTGATTGTAATGTGAAGATTGTCTTGCCTCCTATGCTAAATCGTGTTGTGTGGTCTATGCTTGAAAGTGTAATATGATCTAAAAGGGTGGCTGCCTCAATGTGTTGTTGATAGCCATTATGTGATCATGTCGACCAATGTACACACACTCACACTTCATGCATGTTTACAAGTAGTATAGGTCATGGTGTCTAAATGAAAGGTAGTTCTCATATTCACTAGTGTCTACTACTATGCATGTTAAGCTTATGACTATGAAAGTATGGTATGTGTTTCCTTAACTAGGATGACTTGATAGGTGTACTATTATGGGAAAGGGTATAGGATCTTGTCTATGCATTGCACATGTGCCCCTTGATAGGATAGTTCCTAGGTTTGTTTTCTATGTACATGAAAATGAATGTATGGGCATGTTATGAATATGACTTATATGATATGATGAAGTATGAATGTGCATAGTGTCTTAGTGTGTTTATATGAAAGGATTTCTCATATAGTTATACCTATAGACTTATGCGTTGATATATGAACACGTATGACCCTTATGTGTTATGTGAAAGGTTTGCTCACATATATGTGTACATACACATGAATGATGATCTAGTCAATAGAGGAGCATTGAAAGGTGTGTTCAACTGTATCCTTAACTAGATAGTGCTAATACATATGCTATGTCCATGTGAAATGATTTCTCACATGATTTAGGTTGATGAACTCTCATCTATAACCTATGAGCTATGCATATGAGGGGATGACTCTCCTAAGCCTAATTTTATAAAGTAATGTTAATAAAGGCTTTTCAATAAAGGGAACTTAACTTAACACCGAGTGAACTTGTAGATAAGGGGTTGGCACCTTCCTAAGGAGGGAAGGCTAAAGGGTCCACTAACGGTCCTCACGGGGTGGATAGACTCATGACCCAAAAAGGGTGTAGAGTGATGTTTCCATGACGGCCCCCAAGTTTCATAAACTATGTTTGCCACATAGGATCTAGCAATGTAATATCAACTAAGATGCTAGCATGTCTTAATGTTCTACCTTTGCTAGGTAAGAACACATTCCATTGGTGTAAGACTCTACAACACCAAATTCCATGTTTAGCACCCATGGTCTTAGTGTTGGTTAAGGCCATAGTTTCCCTAAAGTAAAATGGACAATAGAAGTAAATGACGAGGACCCTAACTAGGATGACTTAAGGGAGGTTACTTAGGATAGGTGTAAGTAATGAACACATCTAGACATTGCACAAGTAGCTCATTAGGAAGTCCTAGAGAGGTGGCCTAATGTGTATGATTATGATTATGTCTTTATGCATGACATTGTTGCAATTTCCTACTTGTTATGAAGATGTGCATGGTATAAGTCTATATGATGTGAACTTGTCCCTATATGCATGATGTTGGTCTTAATGACTATATGATGAAGGTCCTGCCTAGCTTGGATGAAGTTTCCTTTACTTGTTATGATGATGTATGAAGTGTTAAGGCTTGTGGTCTCATGATATGCTTACTAAGTATGTGTGAGGTTATAGGGCTTCACATGTACATTGCACTAGTAGACTAAGATTGAGGTCATGAGTGAGGTCTTATAATGATTTATGTGAAATAAGTGAATAGATGTGCAAATGGATGTAACTTACTGTAAAGCCAATAGAGTCTTGAGTCTATGATTTATTATGCTTTCATGATGATATGTGTTGGCTTATGTAGGTTGTATGCATGCTTTATTTGTGACCTTAAGGTCATGCATTGCACCAAGTATCACTAAAGGGTTACTTAGGAGATTGATGAGTAAAAGAAAAGGATTCACTGTAATGTGAAGGGAGCTCACCGTAAAGTGCCTCCAAATGTGCCTTAAATTCTATATGTGATTTTCTATGATGTTTGGCCTTTGAATATGTCTATATGAAGTATGTGACTGATATAAATGCTATTGTATAAAGGTTTTATGAATATTTGCTCAAAAAGGCATGAGGTATGATTTAAAGAAACTATCCCTTTTAAATGCATGCTTTTGCATGGTTGTCATACTTAGTGCATTCGTGTACTAATCCCATTCTTCTCTACTTTTTACACAAAGTGTAGGTTATGGATGCTTAAAGAAGGTCTCTAAGGGAAACGTCTTGATATGTGATTCCCAAGCTCAAGGAAAGGAATCCTTAAGTTCCAAGGTTTTTCTATGTTATGTCTTTACTGTAAAGTGTATAAATCTGTACTTATGTTTTATGTCTTAAGGGTCGTGTCCCTAATGTACTCTTATGATGTTGAGTCTAGGATGAAAAAGAGACTTAAGGTCTAAATATGTATTATGACTTATGTGTTTTTATATATGTGTGAAGTGATGTTTCTAGCATATGATGTGCTATGAAAAGTTTTAAATTTTCCGCTAAATTTACTATGACAATGCGATGAATGATAACTATGGGCTTGTATATGACTTCCGAGAGGTCAAGTACACCATGTTACTTCTAGGGGGTGCTCCCCGGATGTTACAGAAGCATTCAAGAATTTCAAAATCATCAAAGAGGGTAGAATATAGATCAATGTTAGCTACTTGCTAAATTGTGTGCATTCATCGACTATTGGTAGAACTTCATATCTCTATCAATGTCTCAACTATAACTTCATATCTCTGTTGATGGTTCAATTATGTTAAATGCTAACAATACATATAACAACAAATTGGGTCCACTATGAAATTATAAAGCACATCGAAGTGGACTACCATTATATTCGTGAATTTGTTGTTGATCAAGTTATGAGTCTTCGACATATCATGCCTATGATCAATCGATAGATATAGTTATAAAAGTAACGATAAGGAGATGACACCAATTTCTATTATTCAAATTAATGCTTCTTGATAAGTAGCGTCAGTTTGAAGGGAAATGTTGACCATATAAGATATGATGTTGAAGATTGGACATAACATTCGGGTCCAAGTATGCATAATCAGAGCCATGATATTATGCGAGGTATGTGCTAAAATCATGCTTGTAATTATAGGTCTTTGTATACAAACAGTCTCTAGTTTCTCAATTATAAAGAAGAAAATAGATCGTAAACTTTTACAAATCTTTTGATTCTTGATTTATCAATAGTTATCAGAAAGTGTATCACAATGTCATTTAATTTTGTGATTTTAAACATGTGATGTGATAAGTTAGAATAGAAGAGAAAGTAACATTATTTTTTAGAAGGACTAAAATAGAAAAATTACAAACAAGGAAGAGGAATGTGTTAGACTCAATCAATAAAGAGAGTAAAAAAGGAATAACCAACTTTAACGACCACATGTCACATATGGCGGCAATTCACAAAAAATATCAGTCTTGTCTCTGCTTTGGGACTGGTGGACAGGAACCCTTATATTTGACAAAAGAATGTGTTGATTTCTTTGGCCATTACCCCAGAAAAATAGCTCAATTTTTGAGCTAGATTTTTCATTTTTTTTGGAACAATGTTTTACAACCAGATGAGGTAATGTAGGGACTTCAATTTTGATCCTCATTTTTCTCTCTAGCTTACCCTTTTCCCATCAAAGAGTTTTTATTGCTTTAATGGGTTTTGGGGGGACATGGGTTATGTCAGCTCCAAGCAGGCCAGAGCCCATTCTCCGCCCCCATGACGCAATTCTTCTCTAACAACTCCTGTTATTATTAATGCAGAACACAATGTGCACCATGTCAAGGCTGGATTTGCACCTCTTAAGAAGATCAAAGAGGAACCCGAAAAGGAGAAGAAGGCTGAATCATTAATCTCCTCCAATTCTAAGGCTTCGAAAAAGGATAAAAAGGCTAATTTTAGTATCAAATTTGGGAGGCTAAATCAAGGAGAACATTTGGCTGCAGGATGGCCTGTTTGGCTAACCGCCGTTGCCTCTGAAGCTATTGAGGGATGGATGCCCCTTAAATCAGACGCCTTTCAGAGATTAGAAAAGGTGATCTTCCTTCATCTGGGGATTCAAAATTTAAATTTGATTGGTTCAATGGAAAAAATTGTTTCATATGGAACATGATGTTGAAGATTCATATAGTCAAACCCAACTGGACTGGGATTGTTGATGTTTGTTATTGTCATGAAAACATCATTTCTTGTGATAGAGAAGAAAAATTAATCTTGCATTATCTATAATACAAGATTTCAGATCATAAAAATGTATACCATGTTTTGATAATTGGTTTATGTGTTAAATGTTATTGCATACCGACACGATAAGCCATGTAGGATTGACTTCTAATTACTATACGATGAGCCGATGACAATTGTTTTTGGTTGGTCTTATTGTTTTTGCTCCATATTCTTATGGCTGCTTATTTTATTAATTTCTTAATGTCCTGAAATCCTGAAGGAGCTCTTGACCATTTCATTGTGAAAGAAGAAGCACTATGCACCTTAAGTTAATTTGTAAATACTAGCTCTGAAGGATACTTAGCATCGGCTGCGGTGACAATAACTTTTGGATGAATTTTCATCATACCATTTATATTGATAGGTTCAGATATCCTACCTAGAGATGTTTATGCTTCAAGTAGAGTTTGAGGATACTTTAATTTATCCCCCTCATGCCAATTATGAGCTCCCCGTTCATTGAAACATGAGTACAATCATAACTTGAAGGAAACCGCGGGCATACCCCAATATAATAATTTACTGCAAGCAAGTGTAACAAAGACGATGCTTGACAGATTTAACTCTTCCATCTAGTTATAATGAACTTATAGGAAACCATGAACAATGTTAGAATGACATTAGACACTTGGTTTACTGCACATGGCTCAGGGATTTGAAAATTTTGATAACATATTTAGGCCTTGACTGCCTAATTTCATATGCAATGGAACACGGGCGTTTGGAATAACTATTTCAATTGAATATTACTGTTGCATGAATGCAAAAGGAATTTCTACTTACAAATATTTTTCTGCCTTCTACATCTGTAGATTGGACAAGGTACATACAGCAGTGTTTATCGTGCACGTGTTGTCGAAACTGGTAAAATGGTTGCCCTGAAGAAGGTGAAATTTGATAATTTCCAGCCAAAAAGTGTCAGATTTATGGCTCGAGAAATAACAGTTCTACGTAAACTTGACCATCCAAATGTCATGAAGCTGTTGGGAATAGTCACTTCTCGGTTATCATGTTGCATATACCTTGTTTTTGAATACATGGAACATGACCTCTCTGGACTGTTGTCATGTCCTGACGTCAAGTTCACCGATTCACAGGTTTGTTAACATTAGACAACGTCTCTTTACCCTTAGATGTTGTGTTAAGATCACTTTATAATTTGAATCACTTTACTCGCAAATTTAGGAAAATATATGAACATCTCATATTCTATTCTTCTCTTCTCTTTTTTTTTTTTTTTGGATGGAAGTAGATTAAATGCTATATGCAGCAGCTGTTGAGTGGACTAGAGCATTGCCATTCCCGAGGTATAATGCATAGGGATATTAAAGCTTCCAATGTTTTGGTAAACAATGAAGGAATTTTGAAGATAGCAGATTTTGGTCTTGCAAATTTCCTTAGTCCTAGGCACAAACAACCACTAACAAGCCGTGTGGTGACTTTATGGTATCGGCCTCCTGAACTTCTCTTGGGATCAACAAGTTATGGGCTAACGGTGGATTTGTGGAGTGCTGGTTGTGTTTTTGTAGAACTGTTCTTCGGGAGGCCTTTCCTGAAAGGTAGGACTGAGGTCAGTGTTGTTTTGGACCTCGTTTTCGATGAGATAACATTTCGTACATAATTCTCATAATAACTTACAAATAGGATGCGGAAATCTACACAACTACAAGATATATGAATGAAGTCTTGAAAATAATATCTTGATTAGATGTTACTCCTCTACTACCGTGTAATGCTACTGATTTTAGTCAACTGTGAAAAAGTTCCTTTTTCTCTACTCTGCAAGTTGAACAATTGCATAAAATCTTCAAACTATGTGGTTCTCCATCTGAGGATTACTGGAAAAAATCTAGACTTCCACTAGCAACTATTTTTAAACCTCAACATCCTTATGATAGTGCGCTTCGAGATAGATGTAAAGAATTACCAAAAACTGCTGTCAACCTTATAGAAACGTTTCTTTCAATTGATCCTCATAAACGTGGAGCTGCTTCATCTGCTCTTGATTCTGAGGTAAGAAAGCAGTGCATGAATATTTTTCTCATTGTAAAGTTATCTCAGTTTTTTCTTCTTTGTTTCAAAATTCAACTCTCAGTTTTGATAACATTTAAGACAATTCTTTCAGCATGCTAATATTATGGTTCAACATTAATTGACATGTACCTTTATCAGTATTTCAATACAAAGCCTTATGCGTGTGCGCCCTCAAGCTTTCCTAAGTATCCACTAAACAAGGAAATTGATGCAAAGTTCCGAGAAGAAGCAAGGAGGTGAATTCCCTTTCTTTTTTGTCCTTCATAGATAACAAATTTCGCATATAGTTTCTTAAATTGAGTGCAGGTCATCCAAAAGGTGCTCAAAGATAGTAAAAGCCGACGAATTTAATTTTTAGTTGTAGACAGATGATTTGTCCATGTTCCTTCACTAGTATGAGTACTAGTTAAACATTATAGCTGAAACATATGTAGTTCCATCTCGAACTGTTTAGTTTTAAGAAACTAAACTCCTTTGATTTTGAACTTTTCCCATCACTTACATTATATTATCAGAAAGAGGGCCAGTTCCACAGTGAGAGCATCAGGAGCTTCAAGAAATTCAAGAAAGGTGCAAAAGTCGCTTCCAGAATCGAGCAACTTTGGCATAGTCTCAACAGAGGTCTTTTTCCAGTCATACATATACACATACTTACATTCCTTTTTGATGGTACATTGACAAATTTCCTTTTATTCCTTATGAAGGAAGCTGAAGCCAATATCCATAATGGTCATCGAAACATTGGTGGTAATGGCCATATTTCTAAAGGAAAAGGAGCTATTGTGGCACGCATATCAATGAAACCATCTTATGATACAGTGTCAGAGGCTTCTCAGATGACCGAAGAATCTCAAGGAGAAAGCATCCGATCTGTCCCTGCGCAAACAGCTTCAAGTGGCACTGCATGGTCCAAATTGAGAAAGCAAGATTCTGCAGCCTCAAGACCCCATCCACAGGCCAACTCAAAAAGTCAAAAGTTGATCGCCTTTGACACATCTAGTGTACTACACTCAGCCGATATCTTGGATTTAAACATGCCAAGTAATAATGACTTTCCGAGCAGGATTAACAACGAAGCCAGAAGCCACAACAATGATGCAAATCATTCTATTAGCAGGCAATACACTCATCATGAGCAATGAGATTCTCTTGGATCATCTGATATACACCAGTCACAGGAGATGTCAGAGGTTCGTAATCTTGATCAAATATACCTAGAAATTAATAGTGAGAAATTGAAACTTTTCTTTTCTGGTATAATGCTAGCATAGGAAGGCTTTTGCTTTTTGGAGGAAATGGATAAAATTGACCCGTAAGCTATTCTATGGCTAATTGAAACCGTTCCTCCAAATGTTTGATATTAGTCAGTTGTGCAGTGTTAAATTGTGTGAACATTCCATTAAAAAGTTAAAACTGTTAGTGAACAAACATTTATTTTCTTAATTTTGTCTTCAACATACTGAAAAGAAAACAAAACTATGCCTTCAACATGTCTCCTCACGTGCGGGATTGATTCTTTTTCCGTGGTCCAAGTACATGGAATTTTTTTTCCGTAACGAGTGTCATTGAGACTTGAACCCCCAAGGTTTCTATTTACGCTTATACCATTTTAAGATATAAACTTGAGCTGAACTCAAAACCAAGGACCAGTTCTAGAATTACTACGACTATCTGAGTAGTTGATAACTAGATACCATCAGTGAAACTACAACTGATTTAGTGCGTGATTCATCGATTTACAGCCTTAATTGCATTTAGTGTCCCATATCGGTTAATGGAATGGGTCACTATATAGTTTGCGACAGTCCTCACCTCATGATCAAGTTCTTAGAGTTGAGTTAGCTGCAAGGTCTATTTTCTTTTCCCATCCCTATCCGTGATTTACCCAATGTTAGGCTCTCATCTTATGTTTTCCATGCTTCAAATATCCAGTACTAGGATAGCAAGGAAGTATTAACTGTCCCAAATTTGTTGAGAAAATGGGATGTCATCTCTTCATATAGTCTCAGACTATCATCTCCTCATGAACTAGCTAAGTTTGATTTATGCTCGAACTTCATTTTCTTTGCATGGAGATGTTATCATTGTTCTGCTTTGCAAACTCTATCGTCTGTGAAAAATTAGAACAATGCCTATGATAAACACACACCTGACACATAAAGCGATAGTAAATGTAATAAGAGTACTGTATTTTTAATATATGCAATGCTAGAACCTACATGGTATTTTGTGTTTTTTTTCTTAGAACTAAAAAACCCAATAAAAGATAGCTAACTGTATGTCAAAGGGGAAGTCTATGAAATTCTCCCATTTAGACCTTTTAAAACTGGAAAGTTACAGCAACAATGGACCTTGCTTGTGTTAGCTAAAATAACTTAAATATCATGTCTACAATCTCAAGTTTTATTTTTTATCTGAAGCCATGTGATAGATGCAACTTATAAGTAATTGCGCAACGAAGAATATGACTGAACATACAAGTATCTTAATAAATGACAGGACTACAATGGCCGACAAAGAAGGGTTGTGTTCTCAGGACCATTGATACATCAGAGGAGTGATCCAAACAAGGATTATCAAACGCACCAAGATGGTCGCACATCTCGGTTTTATAAAGGTAAACACATTCTTATATGTGGTGATTTCTATTTATGACAGTACAAATCTATGAACAACCATTGCTTTTTTCTTTCTTTTGTTAAAAAAGAATCATCAAAATTGGTTTGTTTCTGTAGATTTATAATGAGAGTGATCTGGAAGTGCATCCTGCATCCCTTAGCCAGTGAAGAAATGATATCTTCTATAGGATGTTTGTTGGTTGAGAAGAATATCAAAGTTTGTTAAGCAATGTATCATTTTCATTTCATTTTTGCCCTGGCCACTTTACTTATGAAGAGCTTGCACTCTGCAACTCTGATCTTTGCAACTATATTTTTCTTGCAAATCATGTAGACACTTACTGGTGCAAGACATAGTTTTTTTTTACCAGAAATATGATGGAATCGCTGCAAAATTTGATGCTGAAATATCCTACAAGTGCTTAGCGGAATTGGAATTTGATAACATGCTATAGAGTTGCAACATGTATCCCCAAAACCATTAAAAACCATGACTTTTTTTTCCTTCTATTTACTGATTACTGTCTAGGTTTACCTATTTGTAAATGGAAAATATGTATACATACATATATACCTTTAGTTGACATGTTTATACTACAAATTCAACCATCCATTGTGCCTTTGATCATTTATGTCAATACTATATATATGTATTCGGCTCGAATTGATTATATAGAAGATTGTTGAAAGAGGATATACACTACAACAAAAACCACTTTTAGTGGCAATAAATAAACATATTAATAAAGAGGAATAAAGTCTTTACTGACATTAATTAAGTGTCATTAGATGCAATGTCGCTAAATGCTTTAGGGACATATACAAAGAGTGTTAATTGTCGCTAAAAGTATATATTTAGTGGCAATTGAGAATTTATTGGCACTTGTTAAGATATGACACCTTGGCCTAACTCAACCCCAAAAGCTAGCTCATGAGGGGAGGTTTATCCAAGTTCATATAAGGAGACCAAATTATCATCCCTCTACCGATGTGGGAAAAATTAACACTCCGCCGCACGCCCAGACCTCAACTGAAGCGTGAACACTTCTAAATGGGGGACATCATCGGTGAACGAAAAATTTGAATGGATGTGGCTCTGATACCCTGTTTTGAAATTTGGAATAGAAGAACTTGTATTTCACTATGTTAAGGAGTATATGTATATATAAAATCACTAGAGGTTCTATCAAAGGAAAGTAAATATCCTACACATCTTTCTATGATTTAGCTAGTTATATAAGGAAAGAAAATATCTTTACAATATCCTACAATATTCTGTAACACTCCCCCTCAAGCTGGAGCATAGATATTGAGCATGCCCAGCTTGTTGCATAGATAATTAACTCTAGTTCTATTTAGTTCCTTCGTGAACAAATCTATCACATTCGGGAAGTACCCCTTAGACCTAACCGGCATCGTCGTCCTCGGATAGGACTAAGACTAACCTCTTAGCATTAATCACTACATTCATAGGTTAAAATGCGAAAAAATTAGAACTTTTCATCTACACTACTTCATGAGGTTTACTTAGACCTCTCACTTACACATAATATATTCATATCGAGTATACATAGACCCTTCGTATAAGAAGATTACATAGTCTTCTACTTTTATGTCACACACACACACATATATATATATATATATATATATATATATATATATATATATATATATATATATATATATATATATATATATATATATATATATATATATATATATATATATATATATATAAGATACATAACATAGTCTTAAAAGGGATGTCTCATATTAAACCATCTAAACGGAGTCGAATCAACAAGAGAATAAGCTCTTACACAATGTATAAATTCTATTTAGGTCTTATAACAATATCTTGGAACAAAGTAGAGTGAAATGAACGTCTTTAGACTACAACAAAGAAATATAGCTAGAGTAATAGCAAGGCATCATCCTCGGACTTGAGGACATACCCATTTGGAGAATGATTCCAAGCCTTCCTTCAAAAGTGATCAAGAACCCTTAAATGACCCGAACCTAAAATGTTTGGGACAAAGGGAGAAATGGGTTTAACACATCACTTGTACTAAGTATGGGCACATATGCACACACAACATAGAAATCATGTTTGTTACACCCTCAAAATGAGCTAGGTTGAGTTAGAGTCTAACACTTGTTTCATGATGTTTTAAAGTCATAAAATGGTTAATAATAGTGTTCTTAGGCAGTATATAAAGTTTGGAAGTGTTTGGAGGCCAAACGTCCAAGAGCGTCCAAGACGTTCGGAAACTAGTCGAAGTTGAACTAGTGTGTCGTACTATTTTTAGTGATGATTTGGGGGATGGTTTGAAGATGAAATTCATTACCCAGAGTTCCTACGTGTATCCTGACATACAAAAGGGTCGAAACATCCGAGAACAATGCCCCGGGGACCATCAAAAGGCCCCCAAGGAGGACCCAAACATGGGCATGCGAAGCTGCCAAACAACCAAGATTTGGCATGCTGCTGCGCGATGTGCAGCTGACACGCAGTAGGAAAAATCTTTGCCTTGTGACGCGGGTCTTTCATAAACCATTCTGTCCAAGAATTTTTGAAAAATAAGATTTGGAAGTGTCTTCGCGACGCGCAGTAAAGTCCCAAATTTCGTTGCGTCGTTTTTAAGTAAAATTTGAGATGGTTAATTTGTCCAATAAATATAGAGGTCTTTTGGGCAATTTAGGGGTATATTATGTATGGTTATATGACCTATTTAAACCCATAACCTCACCAATTAAAGCAAAAACCGTCAACTCAAAATAAAACGTCTCCATTCACTCTCTCCATAACTCCATTGTTGAAGCTTTGAAGCTCCAAGGAAGAAAATAGGATTCTCAAGTTTTTCTCAATCAATCTTGTGGGCTTTTAATCAAAATTAAGGTGTGGTTATTCATCCTTGAAATCTTTTTCTTCAAGGAGTCAATTCGAATGATTTTCAAAGATGTTCAAAAATATGAATTGTCCAATTTCATAATCTATCCATGGGTTCTTCCATAAATGGTTTTGAATCAATGTTTTGGAATTGAATTGATGTTAATGCAATGTTTTAAAGCTATTATTCTTATGAACCCATTCAAACCATGCAATTCTTATCTTGACTATTTTATGGGTTAAGTGATCTTGTCTCAATGCTTATGAATTATAGTGTAGTTTTCTATGGGCTATTGAATGATGAAACAATTGTATTGAATTGATATATAGGTTGTCTTAGATTAATAAATCTATATTGAATTGACCTATATTAATTGAGTATTATGATTTTTGTATTGAATTAATGATCATGGCCATGGGTAAGGGCCTTTGAGTATTGTATTAGATGATCTAGCTATGGATTGAAGTGGTGAGAATGAATTGGTGGTACATTGCCCTAATTCTCTTTACTTTATGTAATGTAGGTCTTGAATTATTTGTGATTGGTACGGTCCACTTATGGTGGCGGTGTTATGTGCTTTACTTGCAATTGATGTGGCCTTGTCACCGTTACTTTATGTATTATGATGATCATGGTCTTGTCGGCAACTATTTGATGTACTATGATGATTGTGAAGTTGATTATGTGAAGTATGATCATATCTATCTACATGTGATTAAGTGAAAGTATGTGATCTTCTATTGATATTAGGTGATCATGTTAGACTATGACTATGTGTTTATGTGTGTATTCTTAGAGTTGTGCATGATTGTTCCTACTTAACTATATGAGTCTATAATCGCTATATTGATGATGTTATAGTAATGTATAGGATGACATAAAGATGATACAGGTCATTCCTAAGTGCCTCAAAGAATGATATGTTATATGTAATAAAGTAAAGTATGTTGTGTCTTGCTTTGGTAGACTTGTACCCCTTACTTGATACATGTACATTATGAATATGAACATCTCGACTTAGTAGGCTTATGCACCTTTGTCTTGTATGTGTATGGATGAATGTTGAATGAAAATCTAGGATCGGTAGACCTAAGATGGTGCCCTTCTAAGCATGACAAATATGTGGAACCTTCTATATATAGAGAAGGTTAATAACGAGCTATCCTTATAGACCTTGAGTGGCAACCCTAGTGGACCAATCTTTTTTAGGTACATTATGACTAGGTAATGAATAAGAGATGGTACCTTTTCATATGCTCCTCTTTATTGAACTTACTCTATGAGAACAAAGGCTAGCATCGAGTGAATATGCTATGGTTTGTAGCTCTACTTAATAAGGACACTAGAGTACAATGTATCTCTACTTGAGAATGAGACTAGAGTACATAAAAGACCTTGATATTCCTTAACCATGTGCCTACATGGGGTGTGTCCTAGTTCTACCCTTGGCAAGTAGAACACCCTCCATAGGAGTAGGTTTATGATCCCGGATTCCATGCCTAGCTAGTATGGTCTATGTCAGTTATTTTCTATTCTGATCATGTGGGATACATGCTAGTGTTGGATAAGTACTAGGAAGTTTAGGTAGTGGAATGGGACGCTATCTAGACATTGCACGACTAGACTTTGAAGAAGTTAGTATGTGAGTCCCTAGGTCTTTCTAAGACCATTATGTGAAGTCTCTAATGAATTAAATGTCTTCTAATTGACTTAATGAACGATCATGACTTTAGCTAATGTATATTGAATAGAATGTGCTCTACCTAGGGTAGCTTTGAGGGTTACTTAGGTAAGGTTGCAGAGGGCGTATGGGCGGTCTCTTCTTGATTTACTTAGGTGAATCTTGAAGTAACCTTAGGTGGGGAGTAAATGAAAGGAAAAGGGAACAATCTTATCTTAGGCAGTCTTAAGGATTGTTTAGGTAGGCTTGAAGAGGGTGTATGTGCGGTCTCTTCTTATTTTACTTAAGTGAGTCTTAGGATAACCTTTGGTAGGAGGTATATACGTTTATATGGGTTGAAGTGATGTTGATTCTATATGGTGGAATGTGACTTATGTGCATATATGTTGACTTGTAAGTAACTATTATACTTGTCTTTAAAGTTTTTCTCAAAAAGATCATGTTTTATACAAATGTCTGTTTATCATGATTTTATGCATTATGCCATACTTAGTACAAGTGTTTGTACTAATTCCATACATTTTGTCTATCTCTAAAGGTGTAGGTGGCGTTTGAGAGAAGTCTCGAAGTTGAAGCTTGGATTAGTGTTCATTTAAGTAAAGAGTTGGTATGTCCTCGAATCTATGTCCTCACTAGATTCGAGGATATCGTGATGGTTAGATTTACTTATTGATGTATTATAATAGACTTAGTTATTTTCTATATTTTGAAGTATGGGCCGTGTCCCAATATATCCGTATGTCTAAGATGGTGACTTTGAGACTTAGCCTTTCATTATGTTTTTCTATAAAAGAGATATTTTGAAGTATTCTTATTTCGTATGAAAAGTTTTAATTCCGCACTACTTTTCATACATGTGCAATGAATGGTACGAAAGGGCTTGTCTTAGACCTCCGAGAGGTCGACGACGCCGTGTTTCGATTCGGAAATGACCTAACTTCTAGGGGGTACTCTCGGGTCGTTACAAACTTGGTATCAGAGCATAAGGTTATGAATTAGTACTTAGGAATCGAAAAATCTCAAAAAGCCACGTCTAGTAGAGTCTTGACCATCGGTGTGAGTCGCGACACACCTATGGGCGAGAGGCTATAGGACGATAGAGTTTCCCTTCTTTTCTACTCCTATGTCGTACCGTAGATATTAAAAGTTATGAGTGTCTTTTTCTTATGGTTTTTCTTGTGTTTCTAGGAAGATGAATACGAGAGGACACGGGCTAGGAGGGTTGAGGAGGATGATGTGAATGAGGGACTTCCTGCCCGAGGTGGACATGTGCCACAAATTGAGCAAGTTCCTCAAGGTGCTCAAGATTATCAAGTCCCTATTGTGGAAGGAGGTAATGAGTTTCCATTGGTTCCTCCGAAACTGGCTAATGGGGAGTTTAGAGAGGCTCTACTTACCCTAGCCCGAGATATGACAACTCAAGTGAATAGAGACATTGGGCCTAGGGTGAATGCTATGGGACTTTGTGAGGATTAATCCTCTCATCTTCTTTGGTTCTAAGGTAGGAGAAGATCCCCAAGCTTTCTTGGATGAGGTGTATAAGATAGTTCTTGCAATGGGTGTGACTTCTAGGGAGAAAGAGGAGTTAGCTTCATATCAATTGAAAGATATTGCTCAAGTATGGTTTACTCAATGGAAGGACAGTAGACCCTTTGAATCGGGTCCCTTAGAGTGGGAAGAGTTTAAGGAAGCATTCTCAGAAAGGTACTTTCCCCGTGAGAAGAGGGAGGTTAAGATTGAGGAATTTATAAACCTTAGGCAAGGTAGCATGAGTGTTGAGGAGTATTCCTTAATGTTTATCCTATTGTCTAAGTATGCTTCCATCCTTGGTGTCTAACCCTAGGGATGAAATGAGTAGGTTCTTGACCGGTGTTTTGGATTTGGTGAAGGAAGAGTGTCGTACAGCCATGCTCCATGGTGACATGACTCTATCTAGGTTTATAGTGTATGCTCAATCCATTGAGGATTCTAAACTTGGGAGGGGAAGTAGAAATGCTAAGAGGGGAAGAACCGATGAGCAAGTTCAACATAATTTTAAGAAGAGGAATCCAAATCAAGATGGTTCTAGTGCTCCTAAGGCTAACAATGAGAGAGGTTGTGATTCCCAAGTGGTTAAGCCTACTTGTGCTACTTGTGGGAAGAGGCACTTTGTGAAATGTCTAGCCGATACTAGTGGGTGCTTTGGTTGTGGGAAGGATGATCACGAGGTGAGAGATTGTCCTACTATTGCGGCTAGAGGGAGAGAGGCCAAGCAAGTTCCTTCTAATGTTCCGGATGGTGGTGCTCCAAAGAGGAATCGCTTCTATACTCTCCGAGCCAAAGGTGTCACATCCGGGTTTACCCCCTAGACGTAACCGGCATCGTCGTCCTCTTTGAGGACTAAGACAAGCCTCTTAGCCTCATCATAGCATTCATCGATTAAAAATATGAAGGAATTTAAAACTTTTTATGTATAACTACTCGGAGGTTTACATAGACCTCTACATACACATAATCGTATTTATATCAAGTATACATAGACTTGTTCATATACGAAGATTACATAGTCTTCTACTTTTATTTCACCCATTTATATAGTAAAGAATAATAGTCATAAAAGCCGTCTCATCTCATAAACCATCTATCAAAGACAATAAATCTTGGGCATAGCCCTACATCAATACAAGAAGCCACATATAGGCTATAGACAACATCGTCTCAAACGAGTAATAGAGTCAATACAGAATTAGAGTAACTAAGAAACATAAGAGTAAGATGTCGGCAACGCCCTCGGGAGAGTGAGGACCTACCACTTGGATGGTAAGATATCCAAGTCTTCCTTTCCAGCAATTCGGAGCAAGTTCAACGACCCAAACCTAAAATGTTTGGGAAAAAGGGAAAGAAATGGAGTTAGTACTCCACATGTACTAAGTATGGAACCATATATACAATTACCAATCAAATATACTTAGAAAAGGACATTTAAGAAAAATCATTATAAAACATGTATACGAGTGAAGCATAGCAAAGCAAAGCATACTAACTATAACCTTCATAAAGTCACAAGTGCAATAATCAAGTAAATTCCCATGACTCTTACTTAATCAAGTAACCTATCAAGACTACAATTAGCAATTAACCTTACCTAACATACTCTCCCATTTCATGAAAACATTCTTCTTCAACCAAAAGCAACAACCTTATACTCATAAGCATGATATTCAATATACAAAGTCATTTACATTATATCACTACTTTACATACATAATATTGACCTCTCAAAGCTCCTATCAAGGCAAACTAGTGCAAGGCGTAGGTAGAGTCCCATACCCCTACCTAAGCTATAGCCAAACCCCTCAAGTTACTTCGATTAGTCTATATCTTATTCATTCATTTTAGTTTAGAGAACACTTGCCTTAACCTACATAGACCACATGAGCTAATGTGGAATCCGGTGTCATGAAACCTTACACCGATGGAAGGTGGTCTACCGGCCAAGGTAGAACCTAACGTAAACGTAGCTATCTAGGTGGATCCACTAGCTAGTATCCTATGATGGAAACATAGTTGATGGAGCTTGGGGAAAAGAACCATGGACATATCGACTCTACACCCTATTTGGGTCATAAGGCTATCCACCCCGTGAGGACCGTAGTGAACCCTACCTTTCCTTATATAAGAAAGTGTCACTCCCTCACATACAAGCTCACTCGGTGCTAAGCTAGGTCCCTTTATTGAAAAGTCTTTACTTTTATCATAATCATAAATATACATACCTATATATATATATCATAGGGCCTAGCCCTCATATTCATTCGTTTATCATAGCTCAATAAGAATTATATGAGAAATAATCCTTTCATTAACAGTTCATATAGGTGAAGTTAGCCCTTACACATCTCATCACAATAGGGCACATCTTTACATAACAACTTCCCTATATCATGTACTCCTAGGCAGCCTCACAACCAACCTAAACATTTCAATTCAATCATCATACCAACCTATCACCTTAAACAAGGTATACTTCAATACAACATTATCACTTGATGACAATTAATCACAATTTGAAGAAAGGATTAGGATATTCAAGACTTACCAATACTTCTCCATAGTTCACCAATAAGGGCCTTACCATCAACCCAGAGATCAACCACAATTTGGGTCATCATACCAATGTAATTCAATGATCAACATAAGAACTAATTTAAGAGAAGCACTATACCACAATACAATACTAATTCCAAGCTTGGTAACATGATATCAAAGTCTATCTTCTTACCCTACATTCAATACTCAAGAAATAGGCATGAAGAACTTCCATTCATTACAATATACTCATGATCAATGCAATAACAACCATTAAAGATGATTTAAACAATAATTAGATCAATTACATCAATCCAATCCAAATTCATATCAATCTCATACCTAGGGTTAGGGGTTAGGAGTCATCACCCACAATCTAGATCAAACTACATCAATTCATCATAATCAAGTTGCAATACATGATAATATATTAATTATAACCCAAATAATACATAAACAACTCAATTCATATAATCAAATTCGAAATTGGATGAAACCCATATGAAACTCAACTTTTAGAAAATCTTTGAAGGAGCCCTTTGAGGGAAGAATCTCAAAGGTGAATTAGATCCCATACCTTAAGGTTTGATGACGTTTTGATGGTGATTTCGTGCTAAAACCAGCCCCCCAATAATCTTCCCAAGCTATTCTCCAATGGAGTCTTCCAATAGAGAGAGAAAGTAGAGAGAAGGAAGAGAGTTTTGTTTTGAAAAAAATCATTAGGCTAATGAGGGTTGGGGTATTTATAGTGGGGTTTAAGTCACTTAATTAGTCTTCCCTTAATCCCCTAATTACCCCTAAGACACTTAATAAAATAATTAGACTAAAGCTAAATTCTGAAAACATCACAGGCCATCCACGACGACTCCCCGTCGATGGGCCGTCGTGGGCGTGACGGATTGGCCTCCCTCCGTCCTGCATGTCCGTCACATTGGTTAGAGACTGTGCATGTGAGGGTTTCTTCCCAGAAACTAAGGCTGGCACGACGGTGGCCTTGACGCCCCGTCGTGCCCATGACGCCCTGTCATGGGATCCATCCTGGAACACTGTCTCAAGGGTCCTCCTCGAGGGCCCTTGGTTGGTCCTCGGGGAGTCGTACCCTGACTTTTCCAACATGAAACCATCCCGCACCATGTGTTACACCTATTGTTACCAACCTTTACTCCACTCCGACTCTTTAACTTAGCCAAACTACAAGGGACACTTTAGCCCTTTCATGAACCAACTTTCCAAACGTTATGGATGTTTTGGTTCCAAAACACTTCAACGACTCCATCTACGCCTAATTTGGCTAGGAACAATGGTTTAGACCTTAAGGAGCCTGTTTAAGTCTTATCACATGACTTTGGGATTTTGAAATGTTACATTATCCCCCCCTTAGGAACATTCGTCCCCGAATGACACTAAACACTCTTTAAATGAGGGAATAGACTCAAGACTAGCAGCTCAACCAATTTACAATATTCAATTAACATGAATTATATCATTTCAATAAAACACTTCAAAACATCACTTTATCATACATAAGCTCAAAGTTTCCTCATCAGATACTTTCTACTCACAACACAGATAAGCTCAAACATTTGATATACAAGTCACTTAGCACAAAGTTCATCTTATCAATATGCTTAATATAACATCCACGAGGATTCACTATATCACAATACACAACTTGACTCAAATATGCAAGAAGCAAGAAAATTCAAATTTAATTAAGGTCACCCTACAGTGACTTCATTGTGAAGTCTCAAAAACTAGGATTTTTGAAGAAACTTCACCAAAACATCAAGAATACACAATGTCTATTATATTTATATCATTAGAGAGAATGACTAACCTTAATCATCAAAAAGATGAGGATAACGGGTTTTCATGTCGGCCTCAGCCTCCCATGTTGCACCCTCAACTAGGTGGTTCTTCCATAACACTTTTACGGAAACCACCTCTTTGTTCCTAAACCTTTTCACTTGCCTATCAATGATTTAAACCGGAACCTCCTCATAAGAGAGGTTATCCTTGACTCCAAGACCTTCAACAGGAAAAATTGACTCGGGATCCCCGACACACTTCTTTAACATAGAGACATGGAAAACCGGATGAACCGAAGTTAAATCATTAGGTAGCTTTAAACGATAGGCAACTTTACCAATCCTTTCCAAAATCTCATAGGGACCCACGTAACGAGGACTCAACTTCCCTTTCTTGCCAAATCTTACCACTCCCTTCATAGGTGAAATCTTCAAATACACCTTGTCACCCTCTTCAAACTCCAAATCCCTCCTTCTATTGTCGGCATAAGACTTTTGTCGACTATAGGCTGTTTGTAACCTATTTCTTATGATATGCATTCTCCAATGTCCTATAAATCAAGTCAGGATCAAAGATCAATGATTTACCAACTTCAAACCATCCTATAGGAGACCTACACCTCCTACCATACAAGGCTTCATAGGGAGCCATGGAGATGGACGAATGAAAACTATTATTACACGCAAACTCCACCAAAGGCAAGTGCTTATCCCAACTTCCTTTAAAATCAATAATGCAAGCTCTAAGCATATCTTCAAGAGTTTGAATTGTGCGTTCCGCTTGACCATCCGTTTGAGGATGAAAGGCGGTACTCAATTTCACCTTAGTACCCAAACCTTTTTGAAAAGACTTCCAAAACCTAGATGTGAATTGTGCACCCCAATCCGAAATGATGGATAACAAAATACCATGGCGACACACAATCTCATCTATGAAGATCTTCGCATAATCCTCCGCC
Source organism: Solanum sitiens (assembly GCA_016801875.1). Lineage (NCBI taxonomy): Eukaryota > Viridiplantae > Streptophyta > Magnoliopsida > Solanales > Solanaceae > Solanum > Solanum sitiens. Next base: position 951,875 of record JABWTJ010000482.1, on the reverse strand, counting down.
AAATACGTGGATTTGATGGGAATAAAATGAGCGGACTTAGTCAGTCTATCAACAATCACCCATATAGAATCATATGACTTTTGAGTCCGAGGCAACCCTACAACAAAATCCATATTAATGTCTTCCCACTTCCAAGTAGGAATTTGGATCTCTTGTAGTAAGCCACCCGGCTTTTGATGTTCCGCCTTCACTTGTTGGAAATTTGGACACTTAGCAACAAATTCTGCTATGTCCTTCTTCAAACCTTCCCACCAATATATTTCTCGAAGGTCATGATACATCTTAGTAGAACCCGGATGGATGGAATAGTGGGATCCATGGGCTTCATCAAGGATCTGATCCCTCAATCCATTAACATCAGGAACACATAACCTCCCTTGGAACCTCAACACACCATCTCCTCCTAAGGAGAAGGACTCATTCATCTTGCCAAGAACAGATTCCTTCAACTCCATTAATAGTTGATCAAGGTGTTGTTCGGATTTCACCTCAACCACCAATAATGATTTAGAGCTATGATGAACCGTGGCACCTCCATTTAGAGAACTCTCCAACCGCACCCCTAATCTAGCAAAATTATGAACATCCTTCACTAGATCTTTCTTGTCTCCATCTAGAAGAGACACACTACCCATAGTCATATGGCTTAGAGCATCCGCCACCACATTGGCCTTGTCGGGATGATATAGGACACTCATATCATAATCTTTCAACAATTCTAACCACCTTCTTTGTCGGAGATTTAACTCTTTTTGAGTAAACACATATTGAAGACTCTTGTGATCGGTGAAAACATCTACATGAACACCATACAAGTAATGTCTCCATATTTTCAAAGCAAACACTACGGCCGCTAACTCAAGATCATGGGTAGGGTAGTTCCTCTCATGTACCTTAAGTTGCCGTGAAGCATAGGCAATCACCTTCCCATTTTGCATAAGTACACACCCCAAACCTATGCGGGATGCATCATAATATACCACGAACCCTTTAGAACCCTCCGGTAAGGTTAACACCGGAGCGGAAGTAAGCCTGTCTTTCAATAATTGGAAACTCTTCTCACAGGCCTCCGACCACTCAAACGTTTTACCCTTTTGAGTTAATGAAGTCAATGGAGATGCAATGGATGAAAAACCTTCTACAAACCTTCGATAATATCCCGCTAGACCCAAGAAACTCCTAATGTCAGTTGGGGTCAAGGGTCTAGGCCAGTTTCTTACCGCATCTGTTTTCCTTGTGTCTACCTCAACTTCCTCACTAGAGATGATGTGCCCAAGAAACGTCACCGACCTCAGCCAAAACTCATACTTGCTGTACTTGGCGAACAACTTATGCTCTTTAAGGGTTTGCATTACTACCCATAGATGACCCATGTGATCAACCTCATTTTTCGAATACACCAAGATATCATCGATAAATACAATAACGAATGCATCAAGGTAACTTCGAAACACCCTATTCATTAGGTCCATAAATGCCGCTGGGGCATTTGTGATACCAAAGGACATAACCACGAACTCATAATGCCTATACCGAGTCCGAAAGGCCGTCCTTGGAATATCTTCATTTCTCACCCTAAGCTGGTGATACCCTGACCTCAAGTCAATTTTGGAGAAGTAACTCGCTTCTTGGAGTTGATCAAATAAATCATCAATCCGAGGAAGAGGATACTTGTTCTTGATAGTAACCTTGTTGAGTTGGCGGTAGTCAATACACATTCTCAAGGACCCATCCTTCTTTTTCATGAACAAAACCGGAGTACCCCATGGAGAAATGCTAGGCCTTATAAAGCCCTTGTCTAGCAAATCTTTAAATTGCGCCTTCAACTCCTTTAACTCGGCTGGAGCCATTCTATAAGGAGGAATAGAGATAGGGTTTGTTTCCGGTACCAAATCAATACCGAAATCAATTTCCCGTTCGAGAGGAATGCCGGGAAGGTCATCAGGAAAGACCTCCATAAATTCACTCACCACGGGGACCGACTCAATAGGAGGAACTTTGGAATCGACTTCTTGGACTCTCACAATATGATAAAGACACCCCTTTGAGATCATTTTACACGCTTTTAGACATGATATGAAACGATCTCTTGGAAGAGAGTTTCCACCCTTCCACTCAAAAATGGGTTCATTTGGGAAACTAAACCTCACAACTCTAGTTCTACAATCAATAGAAGCAAAGCTAGCATGTAACCAATCCATACCCAAAATAACGTCAAAATCAAGCATGTCTCGTTCAATTAGATCTACATGAGAAACTCTATGAGGCATAGAAATAGGAAAATTTCGATAGACTCTTTTTGCTACAACCGACTCACCCACCGGAGTAGAGACCAAAATAGGTTCATGTAACACATCGGGTAAAGTACCCAACTTCTTAGCTACTAAGGAGTAATGAAAGACAAAGTAGCACCCGGATCAAGCAAAGCATACACATCAATAGCAAAGATTTGTAACATACCGGTCACCACATCGGGAGAGGCCTCTTGGTCATCTCTCGAGCGAAGAGCATAAAGGCGGTTCTTTTTGGGAACATCATTAGAACCACTTGGCTGACCACCCCTCTCTTTCCCTTTAGCATTTGGACAATCCCGCACTTTGTGACCAATCTTTCCACAACAAAAGCACTTGTCCGAACCTAGGAGGCAAACACCTAAATGCTTCTTCCCATATTCCTTGCAAGGTGGATTCTCATTAGACAAACTCCCACTTTTCCCTTTTTGGACTCTTGGCCTAGGGACCTTCCCATCCCTAACCTTGGGAAATTTGGATGGGACTTGATTTGAGAACCTTTTCTTGAATCTAGGCTTGTCTTGAATTCCAAGCCTATCTTTAGTAGCTCCACTCTCGGAAGACCTTGCCCTTCTTGAATCCTTATCCTTCCTTTTTTATCTACACTCCTCAACTCTTTTTGCATGCACCATGAGACAACCAATATTCATGTTATCATGTAGCATAGCTGATTTACATTCCTCTTGCAAGTCATCCGACACACCTGTCACGAATCGACTCATCTCATTTATAGGATCGGAGACGAAGGAATGAGCATATTTGGCCAATTGAATGAACTTCAAAGAGTACTCATGAACACTCATTACTCCTTGGCGGAGATTGATGAATTCCACCACTTTAGTTTCTCTCATCTCCCTAGGGAAAAACCGATCAAGGAAAGCCCTTTTGAACAACTCCCAAGTCACTGGCCCACTTTGAAGTGGCCTATTGTCTTTCCATTGCACATGCCATGTCTGAGCCACATCCTTGAGTTGGTATGAGGCCAACTCGGCATTCTCACTAGAAGACAACCCCATAGCACACAAGATCTTATAAACCTCATCAATGAATTCTTGAGGGTCTTCATCAACCTTAGACGCATAGAATATAGGAAGATTCATTCTGGTGAAGTCCCTAAGTCGGGAAGCCATAGTTTGCTCATGAACTCTAGGTGCCATATCCCTATTAGCTTGGCCAGTCATGGCTTGGGCTTGCACCGTTGCGGCTTGAGCTTGATTAGTCATGGCTTGAGCCATTTGAGCAAGAATAGCCCTCATCCGAGCCGCTGTCATAGGTGGAGGAACAACGGGAGCCTGATCATCAACAGCAATCTCTTCAAGAGGAGGAACTGGATCACCACGGGGAGGGATTCCTGCAGCAGCAATCTTCTCCTCAAGTCTTCTGGATGCATTCCTTCTAGTATTCATCTCCTATTCATAAGTGTGGCGCGCTTCACAATTATGAATACAAACCTATATAACGTGGTTGACAGAGACGTTAACATCAAGGAAATTCAACCTCATACTCTGATACCAAGTTTGTCACATCCGGGTTTACCCCCTAGATGTAACCGGCATCGTCGTCCTCTTTGAGGACTAAGACAAGCCTCTTAGCCTCGTCATAGCATTCATCGATTAAAAATATGAAGGAATTTAAAACTTTTTATGCATAACTACTCAGAAGTTTACATAGATCTCTACATACACATAATCGTATTTATATCAAGTATACATAGAATTGTTCATATACGAAGATTACATAGTCTTCTACTTTTATTTCACCCATTTATATAGTAAAGAATAATAGTCATAAAAGTCGTCTCATCTCATAAACCATCTATCAAAGACAATAAATCTTGGGCATAGCCCTACATCAATACAAGAAGCCACATATAGGCTATAGACAACATCGTCTCAAACGAGTAATAGAGTCAATACAGAATTAGAGTAACTAAGAAACATAAGAGTAAGATGTCGGCAATGCCCTCGGGAGAGTGAGGACCTACCACTTGGATGGTAAGATATCCAAGTCTTCCTTTCCAGCAATTCGGAGCAAGTTCAACGACGCAAACCTAAAATGTTTGGGAAAAAGGGAAAGAAATGGGGTTAGTACTCCACATGTACTAAGTATGGAACCATATATACAATTACCAATCAAATATACTTAGAAAAGGACATTTAAGAAAAATCATTATAAAACATGTATACGAGTGAAGCATAGCAAAGCAAAGCATACTAACTATAACCTTCATAAAGTCACAAGTGCAATAATCAAGTAAATTCCCATGACTCTTACTTAATCAAGTAACCTATCAAGACTACAATTAGCAATTAACCTTACCTAACATACTCTCCCATTTCATGAAAACATTCTTCTTCAACCTAAAGCAACAACCTTATACTCATAAGCATGATATTTAATGTACAAAGTCATTTACATTATATCACTACTTTACATACATAATATTGACCTCTCAAAGCTCCTATCAAGGCAAACTAGTGCAAGGCGTAGGTAGAGTCCCATACCCCTACCTAAGCTATAGCCAAACCCCTCAAGTTACTTCGATTAGTCTATATCTTATTCATTCATTTTAGTTTAGAGAACACTTGCCTTAACCGACATAGACCACATGAGCTAATGTGGAATCCGGTGTCATGAAACCTTACACCGATAGAAGGTGGTCTACCGGCCAAGGTAGAACCTAACGTAAACGTAGCTATCTAGGTGGATCCACTAGCTAGTATCCTATGGTGGCAACATAGTTGATGGAGCTTGGGGAAAAGAACCATGGATATATCGACTCTACACCCTATTTGGGTCATGAGGCTATCCACCCCGTGAGGACCGTAGTGAACCCTACCTTTCCTTATATAAGAAAGTGTCACTCCCTCACATACAAGCTCACTCGGTGCTAAGCTAGGTCCCTTTATTGAAAAGTCTTTACTTTTATCATAATCATAAATATACATACATATATATATCATAGGGCCTACCCCTCATATTCATTCGTTTATCATAGCTCAATAAGAATTATATGAGAAATAATCCTTTCATTAACAATTCATATAGGTGAAGTTAGCCCTTACACATCTCATCACAATAGGGCACATCTTTACATAACAACTTCCCTATATCATGTACTCCTAGGCAGCCTCACAACCAACCTAAACATTTCAATTCAATCATCATACCAACCTATCACCTTAAACAAGGTATACTTCAATACAACATTATCACTTGATGACAATTAATCACAATTTGAAGAAAGGATTAGGATATTCAAGACTTACCAATACTTCTCCATAGTTCACCAATAAGGGCCTTACCATCAACCCATAGATCAACCCCAATTTGGGTCATCATACCAATGTAATTCAATAATCAACATAAGAACTAATTTAAGAGAAGCACTATACCACAATACAATACTAATTCCAAGCTTGGTAACATGATATCAAAGTCTATCTTCTTACCCTACATTCAATACTCAAGAAATAGGCATGAAGAACTTCCATTCATTACAATATACTCATGATCAATGGAATAACAACCATTAAAGATGATTTAAACAATAATTAGATCAATTACATCAATCCAATCCAAATTCATATCAATCTCATACCTAGGGTTAGGGGTTAGGAGTCATCACCCACAATCTAGATCAAACTACATCAATTCATCATAATCAAGTTGCAATACATGATAATATATTAATTATAACCCAAATAATACATAAACAACTCAATTCATATAATCAAATTCGAAATTGGATGAAACCCATATGAAACTCAACTTTTAGAAAATCTTTGAAGGAGCCCTTTGAGGGAAGAATCTCAAAGGTGAATTAGATCCCATACCTTAAGGTTTGATGACGTTTTGATGGTGATTTCGTGCTAAAACCATCCCCCTAATGATCTTCCCAAGCTATTCTCCAATGGAGTCTTCCAATAGAGAGAGAAAGTAGAGAGAAGGAAGAGAGTTTTGTTTTGAAAAAAATCATTAGGCTAATGAGGGTTGGGGTATTTATAGTGGGGTTTAAGTCACTTAATTAGTCTTCCCTTAATCCCCTAATTACCCCTAAGACACTTAATAAAATAATTAGACTAAAGCTAAATTCTGAAAACATCACAGGCCCTCCACGACGACTCCCCGTCGACGGGCCGTCGTGGGCGTAACGGATTGCCCTCCCTCCGTCCTGCATGTCCGTCACATTGGTTAGAGACTGTGCATGCGAGGGTTTTTTCCCAGAAACTAAGGCTGGCACGACGGTGGCCTTGACGCCCCGTCCTGCCCATGACGCCCTGTCATGGGATCCATCCTGGAACACTGTCTCAAGGGTCCTCCTCGAGGGCCCTTGGTTGGTCGTCGGGGAGTCGTACCCTAAATTTTCCAACATGAAACCATCCCGCACCATGTGTTACACCTATTGTTACCAACCTTTACTCCACTCCGATTCTTTAACTTAGCCAAACTACAAGGGACACTCTAGCCCTTTCATGAACCAACTTTCCAAACGTTATGGACGTTTTGGTTCCAAAACACTTTAACGACTCCATCTACGCCTAATTTGGCTAGAAACAATGGTTTAGACCTTAAGGAGACTGTTTAAGTCTTATCACATGACTTTGGGATTTTGAAATGTTACAAAAGGAACAAAACCGGATGATGATGATGATGCCGGTAAGTTATAGTTTTCTATCTTTAGTTATATGAGTTCCTTCTAAGTGGGGGAGTATGGTGAATAGTATAATAGTGAGTTGTCTCATTTCTTCTATTCAATTCAAGCTTGAGAGATAGAATGTCATAGTAGCATGTTGCATGTTCCATTGTGTTTAGGAGTCTAGTTGAAATTGAAATTCATTGATTCCTTGCATTGTGCATTTCATGAAGTTATGATTATGTTTTAAAGTGAGTTGATATGGTTTTATCTCTCATATTGTCATGCTTCCATCATAAATTGCTTAAGATTTGCATTTTTGGAAAATTGAGCATGTCTCACTATAAGGAAATTGGTGCTCATTGTAAAGATTTTTAAATTTTGACTAAATTGTTCTTTCATGAAAAGTGGTTATGATGTTTATAGAACTGATGTATATTATCATGATATTATGTGTAGAAGGAATTTCCTCCTATATGAAATGAAAATGTGAGTCTTACTGCATGATAAGTTGTAGAAGTAGTTCTACCTTCTTGTCGTGTTGGAGTCTCTTGTTATATGAAATTGATGTTTCTCCTATATGTGTGTATTGTGTATTGTGTGGTATGGTTATGAGCTGCTAGTATTTGAGTCTTAACTCTTAAAAATGTTTAAAGTATAACAAGTATCATTCGAGGACGAATGTTTTCCAAGTGGGGGAGTATTGTTACACCCTCAAAATGAGCTAGGTTGAGCTAGATCCTAAAAATTGTGTCATGATGTTTTAAAGTCATAAAATGGTTAATAATAGTGTTCTTAGGCAGTATATAAAGTTTGTAAGTGTTTGGAGGCCAAACGTCCAAGAGCGTCCAAGACGTTCGGAAACTAGTCGAAGTTGAACTAGTGTGTCGTACTATTTTGTAGTAATGTTTTGGGGGATGGTTTGAAGGTGAAATTCAGTAACGAGAGTTCCTACGCGAATCCTGACATACAAAGGGTCGAAACGTCCCAAAATGACGCCCCGGGGACCATCAAAAGGGCCACTGAGGAGGACCCAAACATGGGACAGCGAAGCTGCCAAACAGCCAAGATTTGGCATGCTGCTACGCGACGCGCAGCTGACTCGCGGTAGGTAAAATCTTTGCCTTGCGATGCGGGGTTGTAACAAACTATTCTGTCCAAGAAGTTTCAAAAAATAATATTTGGAAGTATCTCCGCGACGCGCAGTAAAGTCCTTGATTTCCTTGCGTCGTTTTTAAGTCAAATTTGAGTTGGGTAATTTGTCCAATAAATGTAGGGGTCTTTTGGGTAATTTAGGGGTATATTATGGACGGTTATAGGACATACTTACACACCTAACCTCACCAATTAAAGCAAAAATCCTCAAATCAAAACAAAACCTCTCCATTCACTCTCTCTAAAACTCCATTGTTGAAGCTTTGAAGCTCTAAGGAAGAAGATAGGATTCTTAAGTTTTTCTCCATCAATCTTGTGGGATTTTCTATCACAATTAAGGTATGGTTATTCATCCTTGAAATCTTTTTCTTCAAGGAGTTAATTCAAATGATTTTCAAAGATGATCAAAAACATGAATTGTCCAATTTCATAATCTATCCATGGGTTCTTGCATAAATGGTTTTGAATCAATGTTTTAGAATTGAATTGATGTTAATGCAATGTTTTAATGCTATTATTCTTATGAACACATGCAAACCATGCAATTCTTGTTTTGACTATTTTATGGGTTAAGTGATCTTGTCTCAATGCTTATATATTATACTGTAGTTTTCTATGGACTATTGAATGATGAAAAAATTGTATTGAATTGATATATAGACTATCTTAGATTGATAAATCTATATTTAATTGACCTAAATTCATTAAATATTATGATTTTTGTATTGAATTAATGATCATGGCCATGGGTAAGGGCCATTGAGTATTGTATTGGATGAACTAGCTATGGATTGTAGTGCTGAGAATGGATTGGTGGTACGCTGCCCTAATTCTCTTTACTTTATGTAATGTAGGTCTTGAATTATGTTATGATTGGTATAGTCCACTTATAGTGGCGGTGTTATGCACTTTACAAGCAATTGATGTGGCCTTGTCGTCGTTACTTTATGTATTATGATGATCATGGCCTTGTCGGTAACTACTTGAAGTACTATGATGATTGTGAAGTTGATTATGTGAAGTATGATCATATCTATCTACATGTGATTAAGTGAAAGTATGTGTTCTTCTATTGATATTAGGTGATCATGTTAGACTATGACTATGTTTTTATGTGTGTAGTCTTAGAGTTGATGCATGATTGTTCCTACTTGACTATGAGTCTATAATCGCTATATTGATGATGTTATAGTAATGTATAGGATGACATAAAGATGATAAGGGTCATTCCTAAGTGACTCAAAGAATGATATGTTAGATGTAATACAGTAAAGTATGTTGTGTCTTGCTTTGGTAGACTTGGGTCCATTACTTGATACATGTACATTATGAATATGAACATCTTGACTAAGTAGGCTTATGCACCTTTGTCTTGTATGTGTATGGATGAATTTTGAATGAAAGTCTAGGATTGGTAGACCTAAGATGGTGCCCTTCTAAGCAAGACTAATATGAAGAACCTTCTAGATAGAGAGAAGGTTAAGAATGAGTTATCCTTACAGACCATTGAGTGGCAGCCCTATTGGACCCATTTTTTGTAGGTGCATTATGACTAGGTAATGACTAAGAGATGGTACCTTATCATATGCTCCTCTTTATTGAACTTACTCTATGAGAACAAAGGCTAGCACCGAGTGAATATGCTATGGTTTGTATCTCTACTTAAGAAGGAGATTGTATCTCTACTTAAGAATGAGACTAGAGTATATAAAAGACCTTGTTATTCCTTAAGCATGTGCCTACATGGAATGTGTCCTAGTTCTACCCTTGGCAAGTAGAACACCCTCCATCGGAGTAAGTTTATGACTCCGGATTCCATGCCTAGCTAGTATGGTCTATGTCGGTTATTGCCTATTGTCATCATGTGGGATACATGCTAGTGTTATATAAGTACTAGGAAGTTTAGGTAGTGGAATGGGACGCTATCTAGACATTGCACGACTAGACTTTGAAGATGTTAGTATGTGAGTCCCTAGGTCTTTCTAAGACCATTAAGTGAAGTCTCTAATGAATGAAATGTCTTCTAATTAACTCAATGAACGATCATGACTTTTGCTAATGTATGTTGAATAGAATGTGCTCTATCTAGGGTAGCTTTGAGGGTTGCTTAGGTAAGCTTGAAGAGGGTGTATGGGCGGTCTCTTCTTGTTTTACATAGGTGAATCTTAAAGTAACCTTAGGTGGGGAGTAAATGAAAGGAAAACAGAACAATCTTATCTTAGGTAGTCTTAAGGATTCTTTAGGTAGGCTTCAAGAGGATGTATGGGAGGTCTCTTCTTATTTTACTTAAGTGATTCTTAGGATAACCTTTGGTAGGAGGTGTATACGTTTATATGGGTTGAAGTGATGTTGATGCTATGTGGTGGAATGTGACTTATGTGCATATATGTTGACTTGTAAGTAACTATTATACTTGTCTTTAAAGGTTTTCTCAAAAAGAGCATGTTTTATACAAATGTCCGTTTATCATGATTTTATGCATTATGCCATACTTAGTACAAGCGTTTGTACTTATTCCATACATTTTGTCTATATCTAAAGGTGTAGGTGGCGTTTGAGAGGAGTCTCAAAGTTCAAGCTTGGATTAGTGTTCATTCAAGTAAAGATTTGGTATGTCCTCACTAGATTCGAGGACATCTTGATGTTTAGATTTCCTTATTGAAGTATTGTAATAGACTTAGCTATTTTCTATATGTTGAAGTATGGGCCGTGTCCCAATATATTCATATGTCTAAGATGGTGACTTTGAGACTTAGCCTTTCATTATGTTTTCTATAAAAGAGATATTTTGAAGTATTCTTATTTTGTATAAAAACGTTTTAATTCCACACTATCTTTCATACATATATGCAATAAATGGTACGAAAGGGCTTGTCTTAGACCTCCAAGAGGTTGACGACACCGTGTTTCGATTCGGGAATTCCCTAACTTCTAGGGGGTACTCTCGGGTCGTGACAAACTTCGTATCAGAGCATAATATTATGAATTAGTACTTAGGAATCAAAAAGTCTCAAAAAGCCACGTCTAGTAGAGTATTGACCATCGGTGTGAGTCGCGACACACCTATGGGTGAGAGGCTATAGGATGATATAGTTTCCCTTCTTTTCTACTCCTATGTCGTGTCGTAGAGATTAAAAGTTATGAGTGTCTTTTTGTTATGGTTTTCCTTATGTTTCTAGGAAGATGAATACAAGGAGGACACTGGATAGGAGGGTTGAGGAGAATTATGTGAATGAGGGACTTCCTCCCTGAGGTGGACATGTGCCACAAGTTGAGCAAGTTCCTCAAGGGGTTCAAGGTGCTCAAGATGATCAAGTCCCTATTATGAAAGGAGGTAATGAGGTTCCATTGGTTCCCCCGGAAATGGATAATGGGGATAATAGAGAGTGTCTCGTTACCCTAGCCTGAGTTATGACAACTCAAGTGAATAGAGAATTTGGGCCTAGGGTGAATGCTATGGAGAGTACTATGACCTCTAGATTGAGGGACTTTGTGAGAATGAATCCTTCTATATTCTTTGGTCTAAGGTAGGAGAAGATCACCAAGCTTTCTTGGATGAGGTGTATAAGATAGTGTATGCAATGGGATTGACATGTAGGGAGAAAGCAGAGTTAGTTCGTATCAAGTGAAAGATGTTGCTCAAGTATGGTTTACTCAATGGAAGGATAGTAGACTGGTTGAATCTGGTCCCTTAGAGTGGGAAGAGTTTATGGAAGCAATCTTAGAAAGTTACTTTCCCCGTGAGAAGAGGGAGGTTAAGATTGAGGAATTTATAAACCTTAGGCAAGGTAGCATGAGTGTTGAGGAGTATTCCTTAAAGTTTATCCTATTGTCTAAGTATGCTCCATTCTTGGCATCTAACCCTAAGGATGAAATGAGTATGTTCTTGACCAGTGTTTAGGATTTGGTGAAGGAAGAGTGCCGTACAACCATGCTCCATGGTGACATGACTCTATCTAGGCTTATTGTGTATGCTCAATCCATTGAAGAGTCTAAACTTGGGAGGAGAAGTAGAGATGCTAAGAGGGGAAGAACCGATGAGCAAGTTCAACATAAGTTTAAGAAGAGGACTCCAAATCAAAATGATTCTAGTGCTCCTAAGTCTAATTATGAGAGAGGTGGTGATTCCCAAGTGGTTAAGCCTACTTGTGCTACTTGTGGGAAGAGGCACTTTGGGAAGCGTCTAGCCGGTACTAGTGGGTTCTTTAGTTGTGCGAAGGATGATCACAAGGTGAGAGATTATCCTACTATTGCGGCTAGAGGGAGAGAGGCCAAGCAAGTTTCTCCTAATGTTCCGGATGGTGGAGCTCAAAAGAGGAATCGCTTTTATGCTCTCCGAGGCAAAGGAACAAAACCGAATGATGATGATGCCGGTAAGTTATAGTTTTCTATCTTTAGTTATATGAGTTCCTTCTAAGTGGGGGAGTATGGTGAATAGTATAATAGTGAATTGTTGTCGCATCTCTTCTATTCAATTCAAGCTTGAATTTAAAGTGAGTTTATATGGTTTTATCTCTCATATTGTCATGCTTCCATCATAAATTGCTTAAGAGTTGTATTTTAGGAAAATTGAGCATGTTTTACTGTAAGGAAATTGGTGCTCAAAGTAAAGATTTTTAAATTTTGACTAAATTATTCTTTCATGAAAATTGCTTATGATGTGTATAGAACTGATGTATATGATCATAATATTATGTGGATAAGGAAGTTATTCCTATATGAAATGAAAATGTGAGTCTTATTGCATGATAAGTTGTAGAAGTAGTTCTACCTTCTTGTCGTGTTAGAGTCTCTTGTTATATGAAATTGACATTTCTCCTATATGTGTGTATTGTGTATTGTGTGGTATGTTTATGAGCTTCTAGTATTTGAGTCTTAACTCTTAAAAATGTTTAAAGTATAGCAAGTGTCATTCGAGGACGAATGTTTTCCAAGTGGGGGAGTATTGTTACACCCTCAAAATGAGATAGGTTGAGCTAGAGCCTAACACTTGTGTCATGATGTTTTAAAATCATAAAATGGTTAATAATAGTATTCTTAGTCAGTATATAAAATTTGGAAGTGTTTGGAGGCCACGTCCAAGAGCGTCCAAGACGTTCGGAAACTAGTCGAAGTTAAAATAGTGTGTCATACTGTTTTGTAGTGATGTTTTGGGGGATGATTTGAAGGTGAAATTCAGTACCGAGAGTTCCTACGCATATCCTGGCATACAAAGGGTCTAAAAGTCCCATAACGATGCCCCGGGGACAATCAAAAGGGCCACCGAGGAGGACCCAAACATGGGCCAGTGAAGCTGCCAAACAGCCAAGATTTGAGTAGGCAAAATCTTTGCCTTGCGACGCGGGGCTATCACGAACCATTTTGTCCAAGAATTTTCAAAAAATAAGATTTTGAATTGTCTCCTCGACGCGCAGTAAAGTCTCATATTTTGTTGCGTTTTTTTTAAGTCAAATTTGAGTTGGTTAATTTGTCCAATAAATGTAGGGGTCTTTTGGGTAATTTAGGGGTATATTATGGACGGTTATAGGAACTATTTAAACCCCTAACCTCACCAATTAATGCTAAAACCCTCAACTCAAAACAAAACCTCTCCATTCACTCTCTCCAAAAGTCCATTGTTGAAGCTTTGAAGCTCCAAGGAATAAGATAGGATTCTCAAGTTTTACTCCATCAATCTTGTGGGATTTTCATCACAATTAAGGTATGGTTATTCATCCTTGAAATCTTTTTCTTCAAGGAGTCAATTCAAATGATTTTCAAAGATGATCAAAAACATGAATTGTCCAATTTCATAATATATCAGTGGGTTCTTGCATAAATGGTTTTGAATCAATGTTTTAGAATTGGATTGATGTTAATGCAATGTTTTAAATCTATTATTATTATTAACCCACGCAAACCATGCAATTCTTATTTTGACTATTTTATGGATTAAGTGATCTTGTCTCAATGCTTATGAATTATAGTGTAGTTTTCTATGGGTTATTGAATGATGTAAGAATTGTATTGAATTGATATATAGGTTGTCTTAGATTGATAAATCTATATTGAATTGACCTAGATTCATTGAGTATTATGATTTTTGTATTGAATTAATTATCAGGCCATGGGTAAGGGCCTTTGAGTATTGTATTGGATGATCTAGCTATGGATTGAAGTGGTGAGAATGGATTGGTGGTACGTTGCCCATATTCTCTTTACTTTATGTAATGTAGGTCTTGAATTATTTTGTGATTGGTACGGTCCACTTATGGTGGCGGTGTTATGTGCTTTACTTGAAATTGATGTGGCCTTGTCACCGTTACTTTATATATTATGATGATTATGGCCTTGTCGGCAACTACTTGAAGTACTATGATGATTGTGAAGTTGATTATGTGAAGTATGACCATATCTATCTACATGTGATTAAGTGAAAGTATGTGTTCTTCTATTGATATTAGGTGATCATGTTAGACTATGACTATGTGTTTATGTATGTAGTCTTAGAGTTGATGCATGATTGTTCCTACTTGACTATGAGTCTATAATCGCTATATTGATGATGTTATAGTAATGTATAGGATGACATAAATATGATAAGGTTCATTCCTAGTGCCTCAAAGAATGATATGGTATATGTAATAAAGTAAAGTATGTTGTGTCTTGCTTTGGTAGACTTGTGTCCCTCACTTGATACATGTACATAATGAATATGAACATCTTGACTTAGTAGGCTTATGCACCTTTGAATTGTATGTATATGGATGAATGTTGAATGAAAGTCTAGGATCGGTAGACCTAAGATGGTGCCCTTCTAAGCATGACTAATATGTGAAACTTTCTATATATATAGAGAAGGTTAAGAACGAGCTATCATTATTTACCATTGAGTGGAAGCCCTAGTGGACCCATTTTTTGTAGGTGCATTATGACTAGGTAATGACTAAGAGATGGTACCTTTTCATATGCTCCTCTTTATTGAACTTACTCTATGAGAACAAAGGCTAGCACCGAGTGAATATGCTATGGTTTGTATCTCTACTTAAGAAGGAGATTGTATCTCTACTTGAGAATGAGACTCGAGTATATAAAAGACCTTGTTATTCCTTAACCATGTGCCTACATGGAATGTGTCCTAGTTCTACCCTTGGCAAGTAGAACACCCTCCATTGGAGTAGGCTTATGACCTCGGATTCCATGCCTAGCTAGTATGGTCTATGTCGGTTATTGCCTATTCTCATCAAGTGGAATACATGCTAGTGTTGGATAAGTACTAGGAAGTTTAGGTAGTGGAATGGGACGCTATCTAGACATTGCACGACTAGACTTTGAAGATGTTAGTACGTGAGTCCCTAGGTCTTTCTAAGACCATTATGTGAAGTCTCTAATGAATGAAAATGTCTTCTAATTGACTTAATGAACGATCATGACTTTAGCTAATGTGTGTTGAATAAAATGTGGTCTATCTAGGGTAGCTTTGAGGGTTGCTTAGGTAAGCTTGAAGAGGGTGTATGTGCGGTCTCTTCTTGTTTTACTTAGGTGAATCTTGAAGTAACCTTAGGTGGGGAGTAAATAAAAGAAAAGGGAACAATCTTATCTTAGGCAGTCTTAAGGATTGTTTAGGAAGGCTTGAAGAGGGTGTATGGGCGGTCTCTTCCTGTTTTACTTAAGTGAGTCTTAGAATAACCTTTGGTAGGAAGTTTATACGTTTATATGGGTTGAAGTGATGTTGATGCTATATGGTGGAATGTGACTTATGTGCATATATGTTGACTTTTAAGTAACTATTATACTTGTCTTTAAAAGTTTTCTCTAAAATATCATGTTTTATAAAAATGTCCGTTTATCATGATTTTATGCATTATGCCATACTTAGTACAAGTGTTTGTACTTATTCCATACATTTTGTCTATATCTAAAGGTGTAGGTGGCGTTTGAGAGGAGTCTCAAAGTTGAAGCTTGGATTAGTGTTCATCAAGTAAATAGTTGGTATGTCTCACTAGATTCAAGGACTTCTTGATGTTTATATTTCCTTATTGAAGTATTGTAATAGACTTAGCTATTTTCTATATGTTGAAGTATGGCCGTGTCCCAATATATTCGTATGTCTAAGATGGTGACATTGAGAATTAGCCTTTCATTATGTTTTTTTATAAAAGAGATATTTTGAAGTATTCTTATTTTGTATGAAAAGTTTTAATTCCGCACTACTTTTCATACAGGTATGCAATGAATGGTATGAAGGGGCTTGTCTTAGACCTCCGAGAGGTCGACAATGCCGTGTTTTGATTTGGGAATGCCCTAACTTCTAGGGGGTACTCTCGGGTCGTGACAATTTTAAAGAGGGACATTTATTCAAAAGTATGCAAAGTCACTTTGGAAATACCTTAGCATATTCAAGAATTAATACAAGTCAATAAACACATATTACTTAAGTCAAGACCATGTACATCACAAGACCAACAATATCAAGTCTAGTCAAGTCAACATGCATATCAACATAACTGAGCACATAATCAAGCCAACTCTATCATCAAGTTATAATATCAACAAACATGTATAAGAGTTCATAACATTATAACCAAAGCAAGACCATTACTCATGAACCCTCATTAAGTCCACTAGTGCAATGACTAAGTAAGGGCCCATAACCTCACTCAACCAAGCAAATCCAACAAGAACTATAAGCAACGCCCAACTTCACATACCATATCATTAAGAGTAAACATCATCATACTTTAGCAATAGAGACCAAACATATGTCATAAGTGAAACCAACATCACATAGCATTATTAACATGTAAGATCATCATATACATATCTTTTACATTTATAAGCACATAACTACATAAAAACATCCTTCTAAGACTTCCCTCAAGGCCAACTAGTGCAATGTATAGGTAGAGTATCATACCCCTAACTAGACTAAGATAAACCCCTTAGGTCATCCTACTTAGAGTTCACATTATTACTTCATTTTACTTTTGGAAACATCTTGCCTTAACGGACATAGACCACCTGAGCTAATGTGTAATTCGGTGTCATGGAACCCTACAATGAAACAAGGTGGACTACTTGTCAAGGTAGTACCAAAACATGAACGTAGCATCTATGTGGATCCACTAGCTAGTATTCCTATGGGGACAACATAGTTCAAGAACTAGGAAATGTAGTTCAGACCCTCTTTATGCTACATGCATTATAGTCTCTAATCTCATGAGTACATTAGTGATTCAACCTTCCCTATGTGGGAAGGGACACTCCTAACTCTAGTTCACTCGGTGCTAATCTAGAGTCCCTTTTGAAATGTCTTTCATTAATAATCATAACTTTGTTTAAGTCATAGGGGTCTACCCCTTGTATAGTCATATTTATAGATCAAAGATAATTGCATGAGTATTGTCCTTTAAATACAATTCACACATGTGAGGTTAGCATATTCACATAATAATATTATGACAAGGCACATAGGTAAGTTCATCACCACCCTTATGTCATTACATCATAGCCAACAACTCACAGGCCATAAATCAAGACATTTTAATTCAACATCATACCAACCCTATTGAATCTCATCATAAGGTATACTTCAATATAACTTCATTACTAAACACAAGAAATCATAATTGAAGTAAAGGATTGAGATCACAAGACTTACCCCAATCCCCTTCACAAGCCATCATCCAAGGTTTTACCATCAACCAACCAATTCAACCCAACAATGGGTGTAATATCATCACACAATAGTAATTAACACAATAACTAAGCCAATTGCATCTACATTATCCAAATTAACTTCAATTCATAACCTAGGGTTAGGGGAATAGGGTTCATCATGAATTCTTGAAGAAATAGATCCAATCTCAACAATACATTACCCTAGCCCCCACAATCTTGGCTTCGCGCCTTGCCCATGTTAGGGTCCTTGAGAAGTAGTTACCAGACTTTTAGACCCTCTATACTATATTTACCTGTTTGAGGTCTTTTTACTAGTTTTAGACTTTATTTTACCCTCACAATCCTTCACCAAACATAGGGACATCAACTAGTTCAATTAGCTAGTTTCCGGACGTCATGGACGTTTCTTGACGCCTTGACTCTAAAACTTCCTAAATGGTTTATAAACATTATTTTAGGCTAAATAGTTTTCAATGGTTTAGTTCATCACGTGAGGCTACAGATTATGTCATGGACTTTTGGAGTATTACAAAATTAGCTAGTTGTTCTCCGGTCTTCACATAGCTGGTGGAAATCAAGTTTTCCTTAATCTTCTCACGAATGAAATGACATTCAACCTCAATATGGTTAGTTCTTTTATGATACACAGGATTCGAGGCAATATGAAGAGCAGCTCAATTATTACACCAAAGTTTTGCTGGTGTATGATGTTTCAAACCAATTTCAGTTAAAATATTCTGTATCCACATAATCTCACATGTAGGCTGTGACATTGCTTTGTACTCAGATTCAGCACTAGATCGAGATAAAATATTTTTCTTCTTGCTCCTCTATGATATTAAGTTTCCACCAACGAATACACAATAGCCTGTAGTAGACCTTCTATCAATTTTGGATCTAGCCCAATCAGCATCAGCAAAACACTCAACACGAGTATGTCCATGATTGTTATACAATAAGCCGAGTCCAAGAGCTTCTTTCAAGTAACATAGAATTTATTCCAAAGCTGCCCAATGTTTGACCGTAGGTGCGGACATGAATTGGCTAACAACACTTACAGCAAATGCAATATCTAGACGAGTCACAATGAGGTAGTTTAACTTCCCAACTATCTCATGTATCTCTCTTTATAATCAAAAGAATCACCATCATCTTTCATAAGATGCATATTGGGAATCATTGGGGTATTACAGGGTTTTGCTGCCAACTTTCTAGTCTCTGCAAGTAGGTCAAGAATATACTTCCTCTAAGATAGAAGAATTTCATTCTTGCTTTGATTTACTGCTACTCCTAGAAAGTATTTTAATTGTCCCAAGTCCTTCTTATGAAATCTCATATGTTGGAACGACTTGAGGGATGAGATCCGTGCATAATCACTTCCTATAATGACAATTTCATCTACATATACAACAATGAGGACAATGACATCGGTTGATTGTTTATAGAAGAATGAGTAATCACATTTTCTAATTTTCAAACAAAACCTCACTAAACTTTCCAAACCAAGCTCGGGGGCTCTGTTTCAACACATACAAGACTTCTTTAAATGACTGAATTTCCATACTCCCCCTGAGAAACAAAACCAAGTGATTTCTCCATTTACACTTCCTCTTGAAGATCACCATGAAGCAATGCCTTCTTGATGTCCAATTGATGTAAAGGCCAATTCTCACAAGCAGCTAGAGAAATGAACACGCGGGCACAAGTGAGTTTGGCAACCGGAGAGAAGGCGTCAAAATAATCCACCCCATAAGTCTAAGCAAACCCTTTAACCATAAGTCTTGCCTTAAGTATTGCTACAGAGCCTTCAAGATTAACTTTAACGGTAAATACCCAACTATTTTTTTCCCTTTTGATAAATTCACCAAATCCCATGTGTGGTTTTCCTCTAAGGTATGTACTTTCTCAAGCATTTAATTAGACCATCCCGGATGACTCAAGGCCTCTTTCACTATTTTGGGTACATAGACTTAGTCTATAGAAGCAATCAAAGATCTAGAAGTGGAGGAAAAGAGGTCATAGGAAACAAAATTAGCAATTGAATATGTGGATTTGCAAGTACGTGTACTTTTACAAAGATCAATAAGGAGGTCAATATTTTCTGAAGGATAAAGCAAAGGAGGATCTGATGATCAAGAAATGGTGCAGGACAAGTATCACCAGTATCTTTTCTCTTCGAGCAAACTTGAAAAATTGGTGGTTTTGCTAGCGCAGATGGAGCAGGTGGTAAAGGCACAATACTTGATTGGTGTTCAATAGGAGAACTGGGAGATGGAGAAACATAATGGGTAACCTGATAGACTAACCATTCATCTTCTTCTTCTTGAATCGTACAAATGGGAGGTGCATAGAAAAATGGTGTAGTCTATGAAAACACCACATCACGTGATACCATTTATTTTCCAAGTTCAGTAGAATAGCACCAATACCCCCTTTGAAGGCGAGAATATTCCAAAAAAAAAAACACTTCAATGCTTGGGATCCAACTTGGTAACAGAAGGTCAAACATCTCGAACATAACATGTGTTTCCAAATACCTTAGGCTCCACTGGAAACAATGTCTTGTTTGGAAAAAGAAAAATATAAGGCATGTCACCATTAAGCACATTAGATGGCATGTTATTAATCAGAAAATAAGTCATTGAGACTGCATCGACCCAAAATTGTTTAGGCACCTTAATTTGGAATAAGAAGGCCGGAGTTATCTGATGAGTCCACAGATTAGACTCATCTAGGGCTATTTGTTAGTAGAAATAGCGTCCTCAAATGCTTATTTTATCTTAGTAGCTGGTGAAAACTCTTAAGTTTCAGGTATTTTAAGTTTGAAGGAAAGCATGGATAATATGTCGCAAAAAGGGACAAAAAGGCTAAAAAGAACGAAGAAATGGGAGCCTGAGGATCGCCAAGTCCACTTGGTGGATAGCCAAAGAGGACTACTTACCTTTTGTTCTGGTGTGTTGAGCCTTCAAGGAAAGACCAAATCGGCTAAAGAAAAGAGCAATCAGCGCGTCGCCGAGTAGTTTTGCGAGCAGTACCATATCGCCGAATGGACCAAAGCACTTCGATGCTGAAGGTCGTACAAGAAGGCAGTGAACTACACCAATGGGTGAATCACCGAGTCTGTCAGCGATTCTAACTAACGCCACCGAACGATCACTGCTATGTAGATCTTCAAAACTATAAATATTAATAGAGTTGTAGTTTATAGAGAGTCAAACAATATTCTTATTTTCTGTCGAGAATATTAGTTTTTTCATAATTTTACTCTAAGTTTGAGAGGTTTTTAAAGACTTGAAGGAGAAGAGGGTTTCAACTATTTCAATTTGGAAGTATGTCTCCTTGATTCTTCTTGCTTTGCCTAAATCAAGACTTAATTCTTCATACCCACTTTTTTTGAACGTCATTGAAGGTATAATTTCAATTTCTTTATGTGTGGCTAAAAATACCCATTCTTGGGGTGTGATTTAGCAATATGGGTTAAGATTATTGTTGGGTCTCGCTTGCTGCTAGATTAATTGTAGTTTAATGGTGATTTTATCTAGTAGTTGTGGGTGAATTTACCAAATTTGTAGTTGCAAATACAAGCTTGTTTATGTGTTTTAGGCTTGCTCGAGAGAGAAGTCGCTAAACCAAGACTACTAGATTGATGGCCTAAGGAGTCGGTCGACATGAGGTTCAACTCGAGAGAGTGAACCCTAGTCCCATATCCTAACACTCAACTCCAGAGAGTGAGTGGAGTAAGGTGTAGGATGCTCTTCATTGTTACGACCTGAAGTACCCCCTAATAGTTAGAGTACTCCTAGATCGCCAAACGGCATTGTCGACCTCTCGGAGGTCTAAGACAAGCCCTTAGACATCGTTCATTGCATAATCATAAAAATAGCGGAAATTTAAAACTTTTCATAGCACATCATATGCTAGAACATTACTTCATTTATATATAAAATATCATACTACATAGTTAGACTCTAAGTCTCTTTGCCATCTTAGACTCAACTCAATAGAATAGAATAGGAACACGTCCTTTACAACATAAAATGTAAGTCTAATCTACTACATCAACTTAAAGAATATCTTGACATAGACAACCCTTGAATCATAAGGGTTCCTTTAGTTGAACTTGGGAGATTTATCCAAGATCTTCACTTAGGATAGCCATCAACACCTACACTTTGTGTAAAAAGATGAAGAAGAATGATATTAGTACAATAATGCACTAAGAATGATAACCATGCAAAAACATGCATTTAAAGAGAACATTTCATTTGAAATCATGCAACATGTCTTTTTTGTAAACATTATGAACATAGGCACATATAAGCTCAATATAGTTCACATACATCATATAGACATGGGTAATACTCATAATAGCACATAAAGTCATTTATCATATTTTGAGGCACATTTAATACATACAATACATTACCTCTATTTTTATCTTACTTCTTTCATTAAGTAACCTTCAAGTGTACTTAGCACAATGTATCACCTTGAGGTCACCTTACAATAGCTTTTCATAATATGATTCATAACACAACCACATATATTCATAAGTCTTAAGAACCTCATAGAAATCAACTTCACATAAGGACCATCACCTAAGACAACTCCTAAGTCACACTACTGCAATGTATAGGTAGCATCCCATAATACTACTTCCACCAAGTGTACCTAAGAAGTCACCCTAGACTAGGTATAACATGATTAACAAGTCATAACACTTTCATTTATAACTAGACATAAGGCCACATAATTCATAACATCATATAAGGATTCTTTCCTTTACTACAACCTTAGTCATAATTCATTTAGTTCATATCATAGGTAAACCACCCTCAAAACCCCTTCACAAGCTTACTTATGCAATGTACACATAGAGTCGCATTCATCCACATATACTAAGTAAACTCACATAGAAGCCATAAGTGCAATTCACATACAAACTCATAATTCATATCATGACTTAGCAAAGTAACATAACATGCATTCATACAATTCATACATAACATAAGTCTTTACTTCAAAAGAGGCTCCAATCTTATCCTTTCTTGAAGTCATCTAGTGCAATGCATAGATAGGGTCCATAGTCCTACCTATGCTAAGTACACTTCTCAAGAAATTTAGATTAGAATTCGTATTCTTATCTTATTTAATTTATTAACCTTCGGGAGACATAGCCATAACCGACGTAGACCATGTGAGCTACAGGGAATCCGGTGTTCTACTCTCACACCGAAAAGAGAGGGTACTACTTGCCAAGGTAGGACCTTCAAAAAAATAGCTATTCTAGTGGATCCACTAAGTTAAAACCTACGGGAAACGTAGTTATGGAACAAAGAGATTGCTTTTAGAAACCTTGACTTGCTGACGTGGAGGTTTCTATCTCATGAGACAACATCTAGGTTGGGAACCCGGACTTACTAAACGTGAAGGTTCTCTTGTGGGAAGCCGGACTTACTAAACTTGAAGCTCCCACTCTCATTTGTCATGTTCACTCGGTGCTAAGATTAAACTCCCTTTTTAAAACATCATTAAGCCTTTAGATAAAATTATTTCATAAAGATTATGCCTTAGGGACTTACTCCCTCATATATCATATATCTCAAAGGTATCTAAGATAAGAATTTCCTTTCATCATAGAACCTACATTATGTGATAATGTCCTTTCACATATTCATATCATATTCATACTATAGTCTTGTTTAGACTACAATTGAGTAATACCTTTTAATAGACTCACTTATTCATTAGACTACCATTAACTTACTTCATTCATATGTGTATGTGTGTGTGCACATATATGTGAGATCTACATTCACACAAACACATTTA
Organism: Solanum sitiens; assembly: GCA_016801875.1. Lineage (NCBI taxonomy): Eukaryota > Viridiplantae > Streptophyta > Magnoliopsida > Solanales > Solanaceae > Solanum > Solanum sitiens. The sequence continues at coordinate 928,301 of JABWTJ010000482.1, read as the reverse complement.
GGACACATGTTCATAACTTCATTAATTATATACTTTACATGCATAGAAATATGTAATGATGCATAGGAGAACAATCTTTTACTTACTCATCATGAATCTATCCTACTCATAGATATGCATGAAGTGTGTGTACATTGGTCAATATGATCACATAATGGCTATCACATAGCATTGAGCAAGCCACCCTCTAAATATCACAACACTGTACAACATTCCTCAAGTCTCATGTCATACACACATATATAGAATTAAGGACTACAGACTACACACACTCACATTACACCATAGGAGACAAGAGCATATTCAACATTAGAATAGAAGACTCCTAGCATAATTTGATCACACGTTCATATAGGGATTTCATAGGTTAGGGTTATGCTACAAGAATATTCATCATCATGAGCCATATAGACCACACCTAACCCTAACATGATCATAACACATATAATATAACATCATCTCCACACCTAGGTCATACAACTAGTGTGGAAGACTATTTATATACTTCACATGATATCAATTCACTTAGACATGATATTAGAATCAAGGCTACATCATTCAACTTCCTAAACATAGAAATCATCATATAAATTCATCTTGAATCTAATGACTTCAAGGCCATGATCATATCACATAAACATGTACAAGAATGTAAACACCGCCACCATAAGTGGATCATATCAATCATCACAATTTGATGTACATTCTAAGCTAATTAGAAGGAAAATATGTCAACTTACCAAATCTCCAAGATATGATCATCATTGATAATTACTCCACAATTCATATTCAATTGATATACATAATAATAACTGTCATATCCGGGAAGTACCCCCTAGACGTAACCGGCGGCGTCGTCCTCGGAAAGGACTATGACTAGCCTCTTAGCATTCTTCATTACATTCATAGGTTAAAATGCGGAAAATTTAAAACTTTTCATCTACACTACTTCATGAGATTTACTTAGACCTATCGCTTACACATAATATATTTATACCAATTATACATAGACCCTTTTTATAATAACATTACACAGTCTTCTGCTTTTATGGCACATATATATAAGATACATAACATAGTCTGAAAACGGATGTCTTATATAAAACCATCTAAACAAGAGTATAATCAATTGGCCATAGCCCTTACATCAATACAATAAAATCCACATATAGTATAAACAATCATAGTACTCAAATTAAAGAGAATGAACAAAGTGTATTTAAGACTAATCAACATGCAATGCTAGAAAGTGGTATTGCCCTCGAAGTGGTGAGGACCTACCCAACTTGGAGAATGAAATTCCAAGCCTTCTTTAAATGGCCACAATCTCCTCAATGGCCGGAACCTAAAATGTTTGAGACAAAGGTATAAATGGGGTTAGTACATCACTTGTATTAAGTATAAGCACATATGCACGCCCAACATAGAAATCATACAAAAAGAGTGTAATACTTCAAAAGTCTAAAGCCTAATTTAGAGCCTCACATGAGTGTAAAAGGGTTGTAACACTGTTTTAAGGTCAATAATAACGAATTAAGTTATTTAGGAAGTTTTAGAGCCAAGGCGTCAAAGAAAGACCTTGACGTCCGGAAACTAGCTAAATCGAACTAGTTGATGTCCCTATGTTTGGTAAAGGTTTGGGAGGGTCAAATAAAGTCTAAAACTAGTAAAAAGACTTTAAATAGGTAAAATATAGTATAGAGGATCTAAACGTCCGGTAAATACTCCCCAAGGACCACCCAAAGGGTCCTTGAGGAGGACCCTAACATGGGCAAGCAGGCTGCCATAACAGCCTACATGAAGCCAAGATTGTGGGGGCTGTTGCGCGACTCACAGACAACACGTGGTAGGAAAAATTTGCCTCTCAACGTGTGAATTCCATGAGGCTCACTTCCTAAAACTGGATTTCAAAAATAAAATGTGAAATAAGCCTCGCGATGCGCAGTCACTTCCCTGATTAGTTGAAATCGTATTTTAAGCATTTTGACTTCACAAAATGACCCAATTAAGTTAGGGGTATTTTGGGTAATATAGTGGGTGATTATATGTATCCTAAGGGTTAGTTTTACATCATTTTCACTCACCTAAATCAAATTCCCAAAACAAAACCCAAAAGCTCTCATCTCTCTCTACTTTCTCTCTCCCTAAATCCTCCATTGAAGAAGCAAGAAAGCTTGAAGAAGAAGGCCAATTTCTCTAGGATTTAACTTCAATTTCGTGGATTGATATTCATTAAGGTACGGGTTCTTCACTTTTGAGATTCTTTTCTCCAAGAGGTCCTTTTAAAGTATATTTCTAAATTATCCAATTCCAAGGGTTTTTCTCTTCTAATGGGTTTTCTTCTAAACTTGAAATTGATGATTGATTATAATTAATTGTGATTGCCTGTGACAAATTAAGTGTAGATTGTTGAGTAATTGATGTTAATTAGGAGAACTTTGTGTGGATCCTGTCCCTTTTCCCAATTCCCCTAATTCTTGGATCTTGCTTATAAATTGATGCGAATTGAAGAATATATTGATTGTTAGGTTTGCTTTATATATTCTAATTCATTCATGGACGGCCTCGAGTAATATATTGTTGGGACTGGATCTATTTATTGATGAATTAATGATGAACCCTATTCTCCTTAACCCTAGGTTATGAATTGAAGTTAATTTGGATAATGATGATACAATTGACTTAGTTATTGAGTTAATTACTATTGAATGATTATATTACACCCATCGTTGGGTTGAATTTGATGGTTGATGGTAAAACCTTGGATGATGGCTTGTGAAGGAGATTGGGGTAAGTCTTGTGATCTCAATCCTTTACTTCAATTATGATTACTTGTGTTGATGGATGAAGTTATATTGAAGTATACGTAATGACAAGATTAATTAGGGTTAGTATGATGTTGAATTGAAATGTCTTAATTTATGGCTTGTGAGTTGTTGGCTAGGATGTAATGATATAAGGATGGTGATGAATTGCCTATATGCCTTATCATAAGTTGATTATGTAAATATGCTAACCTCACATGTGTGAATTTTATTGAAAGGAAAATATTCATGCAATTCTCTTTGAGCTATGACTATGACTATATAAGGGTAGACCCTATGACCTAAACTAAGTTATGATATTAATAAAAGACATTTCAAAAGGGACTCTAAGCTTAGCACCGAGTGAACTAGAGTGAGGAGTGTCCTTTCTCACATAGGGAAGGTAGGTCACTAATGTACTCATGAGATTGGAGAAAATAATGCATGTAGCATAAAGAGGGTCCAACCTACATCTCCTAGTTCTTGAACTATTTTGACCCCATAGGAATACTATCTAGTGAATCCACATAAATGCTATGTTTATGTTTCGGTACTACCTTGGCAAGTAGTCCACCTTCTTTTGGTGTAGGGTTCCATGACACCGGATTCCACATTAGCTCATGTGGTCTATATCGGTTAAGGAAAGATGTTCCCGAAAGTAAAATGAAGTAATAAAGTGAACTCTAACTAGGATGACCTAAGGGGTTTAGCTTAGTCTAGGTAGGGGTATGGGACTCTACATAAACCTTGCACTAGTTAGCCTTGAAGGAAGTCTTGGAAAAATGTTCTTATGTGGTTATATGCTTATAAAGGTAAAATGATATGTATATGTTGATCTTACATGTTAATGATACTATGTGATATTGGTTTCACTTATGAATATGTGGTTGGTCTCAATTGGTAAAGTATGATGATGTCTACTCTTAATGATATATTATGTAAAGTTGGGCATTTCTTATAGTTCTTGTTGGGTTTACTTGGTTGAGTGAGGTTATGGGGCCTTACTTAGCCATTGCACTAGTGGAATTAATGAGGGTGTATGAGTGATGGTCTTGATTAGGTTATGGTATTATGAACTCTATTTCATGGTTGTTGATATTATAACTTGATGATGGAGTTGTCTTGATTATGTGCTCAATTATGTTGATATGCATGTTGACTTGACTAGACTTGGTATTGTTGGTCTTGTGATTTACATGGTCTTGACTTAAGGAATATGTGCTTATTGACTTGTGTTGATTCTTGAATATGCATAAGGCTTTTCAAATTAACTTGGTATGGTTTTATCAAATGCCCCTTTTTAGCATGATTTCTATGTTGTATGTGCATATGTGCCCATACTTAGTACAAGTGATGTGCTAACCCTATTTCTCTCTTTATCCCAAACATTTTAGGTTCCGGCCATTGAGGAGATTGTGGCCATTTGAAGAAGGCTTGGAATATCATTCTCCAAGTTGGGTGGGTCCTCACCACTTCGAGGGCAATACAACTTTCTAGTATTGGATGTTGATTAATCTTAAAGTCATCATTCTCTTTCATTTGAGTACTATGATTGCATAGCCTATATGTGGCTTTTATTGTATTGATGTATGGGCTATGCCAAATTTGTTATACTCTTGTTTAGATGGTTTGATATGAGACATCCCTTTTAATACATTGCTATGTATCTTATATATATATATATATATGTATGTGTGTGTGTGATACAAAAGTATAAGACTATTTAATCTTATTATACAAAGGGTCTATGTACACTCGATATAAATATATTATGTGTAAGCGAGAGGTCTAAGTAAACCTCACGAAGTAGTGTAGATGAAAAGTTTTAAATTTTCTGCATTTTTAAACTATGAATGTGTTGATGAATGCTAAGAGGCTATTCCTAGTTCTCTCTGAGGGCGACAACGCCGGTTAGGTCTAGGGGGTACTTCCCGGATGTGACAAACTTGGTATCAGAGCATGAATATCCCTAGAAACGATGTCTCATTAAACCACGTATATGTATATTCTTATTCATTATTGTGAAGCATGACACACTTATGAATGAGGGACTATGTGATTCTTAGAAACTCTCATCTTCTTGTATTCCTACGTCATGCCTCTAGAGTCTTGTTATGTACTTTCACCTAAACCTTGTATCGTGGTTATATGTATGAATACTCGAAGAGCAGCGGCACGAAGGGCCGAAGAAGGCATTAATAATGTGGGGGCTAATGATAACCAAGCTCCTCCACGAGACAACCAAGTGTCTCTACTTGAAGAAGTGTTATGGGTGATCAAGTTTCGTTTGTTCCTCCACCGATGACCGATGGTGACATAAGGGCGACTTTTCTCAATTTGTCCCGATCCATAACCTCTCAAGCCAATTCCTTCACTTCTCAAGTCCAGGCCATGACAGCTCAAGTGGATAGGAAGGTTGGACCTCGAGTGCCTCAACATGCTATCACCATGTCCTCTCGTTTGAGAGACTTTACTAGAAGGAACCCACATATGTTTTTTCGTTTGGAATCGGGTGAATACCCTCAATATTTTATCGATTAGGTCTATAAGTTTCTCTATGTTATGGAAGTGACCTCAATTGAGAAGGCCGAGTTGGCGGCCTATCAACTCAAAGATGTGGCCCAAACTTAGATGTGTAATGGAGGGATAATAGGGCACTTAGAGGTGGTCCGGTGACTTAGGATATTTTCAAGAAGGCTTCCTTGATTGGTTCTTTCCTAGAGAGTTGAGGGAAGCTAAGGTGGAAGAATTCATCAACCTTCGTCAAGGAGGTATGAGTGTACTTGACTATTCCTTGAATTTTACTAAATTGTCCCAGTATTGTCCATCCTTGGTGTCTAACCCAAGGGATGAGATGAGTCATTTTCTTAAGGGGGTGTCCAAAGACTTGGTTGAGGAATGTTGTTCGGCTATGCTTCATGATATATTTCTCGTCTCATGGTTCATGCTCAACAAGTGAAGAGATTAGGCTAAGGAGGAAGAATAGGGAGGCCAAGAGGGCCAAGCCTTATGAAGGTGGTTCTTCAAAGGGTAGGCTTAACATTCAAGACAAGCCTAGGTTCAATAAGAGGTTTTCTAATCAAGTTCCTACAAAATTTCCCATGGCTTGGATAATAGGGTGTCTAACCCCAAGTCTCAAAAGGGAAAAGGTACTAATTCACCAAGCAAGAAGCCAACTTGTGGAAAGTGTGGCAAGAAGTATTATGGTGATTGTCTTGTTGGGATGGAAAATTGCTTCGGGTGTGGCAAGAGCGGCCACAAGGTTAGGGATTTCTCTAATTTGAAGGAGAGAGACAAAGGAACCGGGCAAGCTCAAGCAAGTGGTTCTAATGTTGATGTTTTAAAGAAGAATCATTTTTATGCTCTTCGCTATAGGGGTGAACAAGAGAATGCTCCCGATGTGGTGATCGGTATATTACAAGTCTTCTTATTTATGTTTATGTTTTAATTCATTTGGGTGCTATATTGTCTTTTGTTACTCCTTTGATAGCTCAAAAGTTTGATATTTTGCCCGATATCTTAAATGAGACTTTTATGGTAACTACCCCGGTAGGTGATTCGGTGGTTGTTAAGAGGGTATATAGAAATTGTCCTATAATGTTGCCCAATAGAGTTACTCATGTTGAATTAGTAGAACTTGTTATGGTTGGTTTTGATGTCATTTTGGGAATGGATTGGTTGCATGATTGTTTTGCTTCCATTGATTGTAGAACAAGAGTTGTTAAGTTTAATTTTCCAAATGAACCCGTCTTAGAGTGGAAGGGGGGAAATTCTATTCCTAGAGGTCGTATCAATTCTTGTTTAAAGGCTTGTAAAATGATCTCTAAAGGGTGTTTATACCATATTGTAAGAGTCAAAGATTTAGACTTTGAAAATCATCCCATTGAGTCGGTCCCCTTAGTGAGAGAATTTCCGGAGGTCTTTCCTAATGATCTTTCCGGAATCCCTCCCGAACGGGAAATTGATTTTTTGTATTGACTTGTTACCGGATACCAACCCCATTTTAGTTCCTTCTTATCGGATGGCTCCGGCTGAATTGAAAGAGTTGAAGGCTCAACTCAAGAACCTACTAGACAAAGGCTTCATTAGACCTAGTATTTCTTCATGGGGTGCTCCGATATTGTTTGTGAAGAACAAGGATGGGTCCCTTAGAATGTGCACTGATTATCGCCAACTCAATAAAGTCACTATTAAGAACAAGTATCCTCTCCCTCGAATTGATGACTTTTTTGGTCAACTCCAAGGGGAACCCTACTTTTCTAAGATTGACTTGAGATCGGGGTATCACCAACTTAGGGTGAGAGGTAAGGATACAAAAAATGGCATTTCAAACTAGATATGGTCACTATGAGTTCTTAGTAATGTCCTTTGGTATCACTAATGCCCCAGCGGCATTTATGGATCTCATGAATAGAGTGTTTCGAAGATACCTAGATTCATTTGTCATTGTCTTCATTGACGACATCTTGGTATATTAGAAAAAAAAGGGTCCACACATGGACCACTTGAGGGTGGTGTTACAAGTGCTTAAGGAACACAAATTATTTGCCAAGTATAGCAAATGTGAGTTTTGGTTGAGGTCGATCCAAGGAAAACCTAGGCGGTGAAAAATTAGCCTAGGCGATTTACTTCAACCGACATTAGGAGTTTCTTGGGTCTAGAGGGATACTATAGGATGTTTGTGGATGGTTTTTCGTCCATTAGTTGTTTCTTGACCCAAAAGAGTGTGACATTTGAGTGGTCGGAGGCATGTAAATAAGTTTCCAAATTTTGAAAGATAGGCTTACATACGCTTTGGTATTGACACTACCTGAGGGTACCAAGGGCTTTGTGGTATATTGTGATTCATCCCAAGTGAGCTTGGGGTGTGTGCTTATGCAACATGGGAAAGTTGTAGCCTATGCCTCTAGACAACTTAAGGTGCATGAGAAGAATTATCCAACTCATAATATTGAGTTAGCGGCCATGGTATTTGCCTTGAAAATATTTGTATGGTGTCCATGTTGATGTGTATAACGACCACAAGAGTCTTCAATATGTGTTTACTCAAAAGGAGTTGAATCTCTAACAAAGAAGGTGGTTGGAATTATTGAAAGATCACGACACGAGTGTTCTCTACCACCCCGACAATGCCAATGTCATTGCGGATGCTCTAAGTCGTATGACCATGGATAGTGTGTCTCATATAGAAGAATCCAAGAAAGACATAGTGAAAGATGTTCATAGGTTGGATCGTTTGGGCGTTAGATTGGAAGATTCTCCAAATGGTGGTTTTATGGTCCATCATAACTTCGAATCATCTTTGGTGGTTGAGGTGAAGTCTAAACAACGCCTAGATCAATCATTGATGGTGTTGAAGGAATCGGTTCTTGGTAAGCTTAATGAGTCATTCTCCTTAGGGGGGATGGTGTTTTGAGGTATTAAGAAAGGTTTTCTGTTCCCAACGTTGATGATTTGAGAAATTGGATTCTTGAGGAAGCTCATGGTTCCCGTTATTCGATTCATATGGTCCCTACTAAGATATATCATGACCTTAGAGAAGTTTTTTGGTGGGATGGCTTGAAAAGGGATATAGCGGAGTTTGTTGCAAGGTGTCCTAATTGCCAACAAGTGAAAGCCGAGCACCAAAAGCCGGCTGGTTTAGTTCAAAAAATCAAAGTTCCCACTTGGAAGTAGGAAGACATTAACATGGATTTCGTTGTTGGTTTGCCTCAAACACAAAAGCAACATGACTCTATATGGGTGGTTGTGGATAGATTGACTAAGTCCGCTCATTTTATTCCTGCCAAGTCCACTTACTCGATGGAGGATTATGCAAGGGTCTTCATAGATGATATTGTGTGTCACCATGGTATTCCATTATCCATAATATCGGATAGGGGTGCACAATTCACATCTAGGTTTTGGAGGTCATTCCAAAAAGGGTTGGGTACAAAGGTGAAGCTAAGCACTGCTTTTCATCCCCAAACGGATGGTCAAGCGGAGCGTACTATTCAAACCCTTAAGGATATGCTTAGAGCTTGTGCGATCGACTTCAAAGGAAATTGGGATAAACAATTGCCTTTGGTTGAGTTCTCATATAACAATAGCTACCATTCATCTATATCTATGTCTCCTTTCGAGGCCTTGTATGGTAGGAGATGTAGATCTCCAATTGGGTGGTTTGAAGTGGGTTAGTGTTACACCCTTAAAATGAGCTAGGTTGAGCTAGAGCCTAGCACTTGTGTCATAATGTTTTAAAGTCATAAAATTGTTAATAATAGTGTTCTTAGGCAGTATATAAATTTTCAAAGTGTTTGGAAGTCAAACGTCCAAGAACGTCCAAGACGTTCGGAAGCTAGTCGAAGTTGAACTAGTGTGTCTTAGTGTTTTGTAGTGATGTTTTGAAGGATGGTTGAAGAAGAAATTCAGTACCGAGGTTTACTACGCATAGCATGATATACAAAGGGTCTAAACGTCCGAGAACGACACCCCGTGGGGCATCAAAAGGGTCCCCGAGGAGGACCCAAACATGGGCCAGCAAAGCTGCCAAACAGCCAAGAATTGGCATGCTGCTGCGCGACGCGCAGCTGTCATGCAGTAGGCAAAAGTTTTACCTTGCGATGCGGGGCTGTCACGAACCATTATGTCCAAGAAATTTCAAAAAATAAGATTTGGAAGTGTCTCCGCGACGCGTGCTAAAGTCCTAGATTTCATTGCGTCATTTTAAAGTCAAATTTGAGTTAGTTAATTTGTCTAATAAATGTAGGGGTCTTTTGGGTAATTTAGGGGTGCATTGTGGACGATTATAGGACCTATTTAAACCCCTAACCTCACCAATTAAAGCAAAACCCTCAATTCAAAACAAAACCTCTCCAGTCACTCTCTCCAAAACTTCTATTATTGAAGGTTGGAAGCTCCAAGGAAGAAGATAGGTTTCTCAAATTTTTCTCCATCAATCTTGTGGGAGTTTCATCACAATTAAGGTATGGTTATTCATCCTTTAAATCTCTTTCTTCAAGGAGTCAATTCCAATGATTTTCAAAGATGATCAAAACATGAATTGTCCAATTTTATGATCTAGCCATGGGTTCTTGCATTAAAGGTGTTGAAACATTGTATTATGATTGAATTGATGTTAGTTAGATGATTTTAACATAAGTTCTTCATGAACCCATGAAAAACATAATCTCTTCAAATTGGCTATATTTTTGGATGTGATGATCATGTCTCAATGCTTATGAATTATAGTGTACTTTTCTATGGGCTATTGAATGATGTAAGAATTGTATTGAATTGATATATAGGATGTCTTACATTGATTATATTGAATTGACTTAGATTGATTGAGTATTATAGTTTTTGTATTGAATCTATGTTCATGGCCATGGGTAAGGTCCTATTGGTATTGTAATGGACGAGTTAGCTATGGATTGATGTGGTGAGAATGGATTGGTGGTAAGCTGCCCTTATTATCTTTATTTTATGTTAATTATACTTCAATTATGTTGTGATTGTTATGGTCCACTTATGGTGGCAGTGCTATGTGCTTTACTTGCAATTGATGTGGCATTGTCGGCGTTATTTTACGTATTATGATGATCATGGCCTTGTCGGCACTACATGAAGTATTATAATGATTTGTGTAGTTGATTATATGAATTATGATCATATCTATCTACATGCTAGTAATGTGAAAGTTTTATATTGTTAGGTGATCATGTTAGACTATGACTATGTGTTTATGTGTGTAGTCTTAGAGTTGATGCATGATTGTTCCTACTTGACTATATGAGTCTATAATGGTTATATTGATGAGTGTATAGTAGTATATAGGATGACCTATAGATGATGTTGGTTATGCCTATGTGCTTATAGAATGATATGCTATATGTGAAGATGTGTGTGTCTTGTCTTGGTAGACTTGTGTCCCTTACTTGATACATGTATATGATTAATATGAACATCTTGACTTAGTAGCCTTAGGAACCTTTGTCTTGTATGTGTATGGATGAATGTTGAATGAATGTCTAGGATCGGTAGACCTAAGATGGTGCCCTTCTAAGCATGACTAATATGTGGAACCTTCTATATAGAGAGAAGGTTAAGAATGAGCTATCTTATCATAAGGTATACTTCAATATAACTTCATCACTTAACACAAGTAATCATTATTGAAGTAAAGGGTTGAGATCACAAGACTTACCTCAATCTCCTTCACAATCCATCATCAAGGTTTTACCATCAACCATACAATTCAACCCAATAATGGGTGTAATATCATCATACAAGAGTAATTAACACGATAGCTAGGTCAATTGCATCAACTTCAATTCATAACCTAGGGTTAGGGGAATAGGTTTCATCATGAATTCTTCAAAAATAATAGATAAAATCCCAACAATACATTATCCTAAGCAGTTCATGAATGAATTAGAATAGATAAAACAAGTCGAACAATCAACACATTCTTCAATTTCCATCAATTCATAAGAAAGATCCAAGATTTGGGTAATTTGGGGAAGGGGACATGATCCACACGAAATTCCCTCAATTAGAATCAATTACTCAACAATATTCACTTAATTATCCATGGATAATCACAATTAATCATAAAGAATCATCAATTTCAAGTTTAGAAGAAAACCCATTAGAAGAGGAAAACCCTTGGAATTGGGTTATTTAGAAATCAACTTTGAAAGGACCTCTTGGGGAAAGGAATCCCAAGAGTGAAGAAATCATACCTTAATGAAGATTAATCCACGAAAATCAAGTGAAATCCAAGAGAAATTGGTCTTCTTCTTCAAGTTTTCTTCTTCCTTCAATGGAGGTTGGATAGAGAGAGAAACTAGAGAGAGGTGAGAGCTTTTGGGTTTTGATTTGGGGATTTGATTTGAGTGAGTAAAAATGTGTGGGAAACTGATCTAAAATCAATATATAGACCCACCATAAAATACCCAAAATAACCCTCACTTAAATTGACCCTTTAATGAAGTCAAACTTGAAATCCGAATTTCAGATTTTCGTCAGGGAACAAGTCCGCGATGCGGAGCTGCTCCCCCATGATTTTCTAAATTATTTTTCAAGACAGTGGATTCCGCGACCTTCCCACGACGAAGACTTGAATTTTTACCAAACACCACCCAAGTCCGCAACGTGGACTTGTTTCTGCCATGCGTATTTTGGTTGCTGCTTTGGCAGCTTGCCAAGCCAAGTTTGGGGTCCTTTCGTGGTCCCCTAAGGCAACCCTTGGGGGGTCGGACCTAGAAGTTTTTACCCTATATACATGGTTTTACCTACTTAAATTTATTTTATAAGTTGTAGACCTCATACAACACCTCCAAACCTTCACGAAACCTAAGGATGTTTCACTAGTTAAATTAGACTAGCTTCCGGACGTCTTGGACGTTTCTTGACGTCTTGACTCTAAAACTTCCTAAATGGTTCATTAACATTATTTTAGGCCTTATGACAGTGTTTATAACCTTATACCAACATTTTAGGCTCTACATTAGGCTTTAGACTTTCGGAGTATTACATTATCCCCTCCCCCCTTAAGAACATTCGTCCCCGAACGACACTAAAATCTTTTAAAGGGAAAGGATAGACTCAATACTAGCATCCCAACCCCAACATGAATATCATCATTATGGGTCGCATCCCAAAGGAGTACTTCACAAATCCATTCAATACATAACATAGCATCACACATAGCAACTCAAGTCACAACACATAAGAGCTCAACAATTTCATAGCACATTACGCGGAACTATCCTCTCAGCATCAACATGATCTCAACATGACATTAAAGAGTTACCATTCTATTCTTCCCAAGACAACATCAATAGACCAAATATCTCAAGAAGACAAAACATATATTTCACATAAGGGCAAGTTAACACAAAAAGTCTCTTTTATGATAACTCATTTTGACACTAACTTTACCAAAATATACACATACTTGAAAACAAGCAAAAATTCAATTTATTCAATATTTTTGTTATTAATTAATAGGAACAACTAACCTTAATTAGCAACGAGATGAGGATAACTGGACTTCATGTCGGCCTCAGCCTCCCATGTCGCTCCCTCAACTAGGTGGTTCCTCCATAGAACTTTTACGGAGGCCACCTCTTTGTTCCTCAACCTCTTCACTTGACTATCAAGGATTTCCACCGGAACCTCTTCATAGGAGAGGTTCTCATACACACTTAGACCCTCAATAGGAAGGATGGACTTTGGATCACCGAAGATATGGAACACTAGATGAACCGAAGTCAATTCACTAGGTAACCTCAACTCATATGCAACCTTGCCAACCCTTTGCAAAATTTTATAAGGACACACATAACGAGGACTCAACTTCCATTTCTTTCCAAATCTCACCACCACTTTCATAGGTGAAATTTTTAGATACACCTTATCACCTTCTTCAAACTCTAAGACCCTCCTCCTATTGTCGGCATAAGACTTTTTTCGGCTATAGGTTGTTTTCAATCGGTTTCTTATCATATGAACTTTCTCCAAAGTTTTATAAATCAATTCAAGACTAAAAAGTTAAGATTCGCTCACCTGAAACCATCCAATCGGAGATCTACATCTCTTACCATACAAGGCCTCCAAAGGAGCAATAGATATAGATGAATGGTAACTATTATTATAAGAGAATTCAACAAAAGGCAAATGTTTATACCAATTTCCCTTGAAATAAATTATACAAGCTCTAAGCATATCCTCAAGGGTTTGAATTGTACGCTCTGCTTGACAATCCGTTTGAGGATGAAAAGCGGTGCTTATCTTCACCTTGGTACCCAACCCTTTTTGGAACGACCTCCAAAACCTGGATGTGAATTGTGCACCTCTATCCGATATGACGAACAACGAAATACCATAGCAACACACAATATCATCAATGAATATCCTTGCATAATCCTCTGCCGAGTATGTGGACTTGACGGGAATAAAATGAGCAGATTTGTTCAACCTATCCACAACCACCCATATGAAGTCATGGTGCTTTTGTGTTTGAGGCAAACCAACCACGAAATCCATGTTAATGTCTTCCCACTTCCAAGTCGGAACTTGTATTTCTTGAAGTAAGCCACCCAGCTTTTGGTTTTCAGCTTTCACTTGTTGGCAATTTGGACATTTTGCTACAAATTCCGCTATGTCCCCTTTTAATCTGCAAGACCTCGAAAATGACTTAGGTTAACTAAATCCTAACATGTTGGTATTTATGTTCTAAAGTCCTAAATGTGTCTAATATGTGATATATAGGCAGTAGCTAAAGTATTAGGTGTGTTAGAAGTCAAACGTCAAGGGACGACTAAGACGTTCGACGACTAAGTCACCTAAATGTCTCTTAGGTGGTTCTATGTGTTTATGTGTGTTTCATTATGTGTTAAGATTCCTAATTGAGTTATTATAGCATGAATAGGAAGTGTTTAAAGTTTTGTGAAGTTTGAAGGTCAAACGACTAAGAACGTCCAAGGCGTTCGAAAGATATGCCTTGAATTGACCTTGTACGTCTAGGCGTGTTTCGTCAATTTTTATGTGTTCATTTTGTATGGAATTTATGTGAGATGTGTTAACATCATAAACAATCATAATTGGGTTGAAAACATCTGGGAAAATTATCCTGAAGGACCATCTAAGGGTCCTTGAGGAAGGACCCAAAACTGTTGGCAAAACAGTCCCAGGCAGGCCCAAACGACGAAGCAGTCGATGGCTCGTAGGCCTGTTGACGCCCCGTCAAAGGGTTCCGTCGTGGGGGACTTAACCTTGGGTGATGAAGGAAGCTTTGTCAAGCCACTGTAACCACCGATGGTGGCCAGTGACGGCCCGTCATGGTGGTGACGCCCCGTCAAGGGCAAGTCGTCAGTGATATTGTTTTTCTGCGCAGGTGTTGCTGCCAAGCCAAGAGGTGAATTGTGAATTCACCCCACTTCTAAATTAATTCATGGACGGTTTGTTAAGGGTTTATTGGGTATTTTAATTAACTATATAAGTAGTTAACACCTTAAAGACTTCATCCTTGTAAATTGAAAGCCCAAAACTCTTAGAATTCTCTCAAAGACTCCATTGAAGTCCAAATTGAAGAAACAGCTTGGTGTGGCGTTTTGAGTGGGAATTCTTCATCAAAGTGAAAAATTATCATCCTTATGGTATGGCTTTTGATCCTTGAAACTCGTTTCATCAAGAAGCCCAACTTTCAAAGATGTTTTCAAAGTTTTTAAAAGAGGAATTGTCCAATTTCATAATTCTTCCATGGGTTCTTGCATTAAAGGTTTTCAAATGTCTATTATGGATTAGACTGATGTTGTATTGATTATTTTAACCTAAATTACCTATGAACCCATGTAATTGATGAACCTAAGATTTTGACTAAATTATGGGTTACTTGATATTGGCTTAATGTTGATGAATTCATGTGTAGTTTCTTATGGACTTTCTATTGATGTAAGAATTGTGTTCAATTGTTATCAAATTGGTATTGGATTGTTGAATCTATATTTAATTTGGTTATATTTCATTGATTTCTATAATTGTGTATTGAATTGGTGTTCATGGCCTTGGGTAAGGGTCTTGTGTCATCAAATTGAGTAAGTTGACTTGAATTGAAGTGTTGTGGAGGTATGATGCCCCATTTCCTTTATTTTGATGTTATTTATACTTCGATTCAATTATGATTGGTTTGGTCCACCTTTGGTGGCGGTGTTATGTGAATTGATGTGGCCTTGTCGGCGTTACTTTCTAGTACATTGATGATCATGGCCTTGTCGGCATTACTTAAACTTATATGGCTATTTTTGTAGTTGATTTGATGATGTATAATCATATCTATCTATATGTGGAAGTATGTGCTAGACTATTGCTATTATCTAGTTAATCATGTTATGCTCTGACTATGTGTTAAGTGTGTAGTCTTAGAGTTGATACATGGTTATTCCTAATTTGGCTATATAAGTCTAAAATGGTTAAATTGATGTTGTTAAGGTAATGAATATGTTGACTTGATAAGGTTAAGGTCATTCCTAAGAATCTAAAGGAAGATAGGCTATATGTGTTAAAATGGAACTATGTTGTGTCTTGTTTAGGTAGACTTGTATCCCTTACTTGATGCTTATGTGAATATGTGATGTCTTTACTTAGGAACCTAAAGGGTCTTAGTCTTGAATAAATGAATATAGGTGAGACCTTGCATGATAATACGAAGGTCATTTATGTGGAACCTTGAACTAAGTGGTAAGGTTATGAATTGTGAAGTAGTTAGTCGTAATGGTATCCTTCATGTAATGAGTGATGGACTTAAGGTTGATTGGTTGGAACGGCGTCATATCATACCTTAGGAAAGTCACGATGAGATTCTTGTCGCCATAGTGAGATATGCCCTAATGGACCTTGCTCTGGTAGGGTGAATGTAATTGGGTCATGAACATGATATGGGACCCATTTGTATGAACCTTAATGTGAATTGATCTATGAGAACTAAGGCTAGCACCGAGTGAGTATGGTAAAGGGAAGTAGTTCTAGTTAAGTATGAGACTAGAATACAAAGAATCCCTTCATATTCGTTAACCATATGCCTACATGGGATTTCTATGTTCTACCATTGGCAAGTAGAACACCTCATCGAAGTAGGATAGAACTTCAGATTCCATGCTTTGCTACCATGGTCTATGTAGGTTATTGCCTATTCTCATCATATGGAATACCTATTAGCATTAGAAAAGTTTATGAGGTTTAGATGGTGGTATGGGACGCTACTTAGACATTGCACAATAGACTTTGACGGTGTTATTTGGAGTTCCTAGGTCTTGTCTATGATCATTACTTGAATGTCCTTATGTATTGTACGAGTCTCTTAATGAATTAATGAATTAATGACCTAATGAACTAATGACTTACGTTATGGAGTATGTAAGTGAATAAGTACCTAATCTAGAATGTCTTATGGATTCTTTAGTTAAATTGTGAAGACGGCATAAAGGATGATCTCTTCATAGCTTATCTTTGGAAGTCTTGAGGATGACTCTAGTTAGGGAAGATGTTTCGTGTTGTTCACATGATCTAAGCCTTAGGTAGTCTCAAGGACTATATAGGTAATCTTGAGGTCAATAATGGACGTTATCTTCTAGATTTACTTAAGTAGGTCTTTTGGATAGCCTTTGGAAGGAGAGTGACCTATCATCTATATGTTGGTGTGTTTATTGAGAATGATTATATCCTAGGGAGTCTATTGGATCTCTTGAGTGTGTGTGTAAGAGATTGTATGGGCGGTTGCTTCACAACTCACTCAAGTGAGACTTAGAGTCACCTTTGGTAGAAGAATCTTACATTGATGTTTAAGGTGCTTTGTATGTGTGTATGTGTCTCATTATGAGTGATCTTAAGGGTCATTTAGGCACATCTAGAGAGGGTGTATGAGCGGTCTCTCTTTGTGTGATTTACGTGAATCTTAGGATGACTTTAAGTGAGGAAATTACATGCTAAAAGTCATTAAAAGGAGAAGTGAAAGCATTTCACTCTAACAGTGAATAATTCACTGTAAAGTGATCTTAGAGAGTCTTGTATGAGACCTTTGAGAGGTCGAATACGCCGGTCGCAATCCAAGATTGCGCCCTAATTTCTAGGGTGTGGTTTCGGGATGTGACAAGCTTGGTATCAGAGCATAGGTTAATGAAAGTAGTCTTAGGTATCAAAAAGTCTCGAAAAGTCACGTCTAGTAGAGTTTTGACCATCGGTGTGAGTCGCGACACATCAATGAGAGAGAGGCTATAGGACGATAGTGTTTCCCTTCATTTCTACTCCTATGTTCGTGCGGTAGATTTATGTTATGATTATCCTTCTTATGAGTTTCCTTGTTTTCTAGGAGATGAATACTAGAAGGATGGTAGCTAGAAGGATGGAAGAGGGAAGGGTGAATGAGGAAGCTCCTCCTCATGTTGAGCAAGTTGAGCAAGTGCTTCAAGATGGGAAAGGTGTCCAAGGTGCTCAAGGTACTCAAGTGCCTCCTCAAGGTGATCATGCCCCTAACGTGGAAGGAGGTGATGAGGTGCCGGTATTGCCTAATAGGATGATTGGAGAGACTTTGCTTGCTTTATCCCGAGCCGTAACGGCTCAAGCTAACTTGAACATGGTGCCTAGGGGTAATGATATGGAGAGCACTATGTCATCTAGGTTGAGGGACTTTGTGAGGTTGAATCCTCCAATCTTTCTTGGCTCTAAGGTGAATGAGGATCCCCAAGAATTTCTTGATGGTGTGTATAAGTTTTGAGTGCTATGGGGGTTACATCTAGGGAGAAGGCGGAGTTGGCTTCTTATCAATTGAGAGATGTGTCTCAAATTTGGTACACTCAATGGAAGGACAATAGGCCGGTGGAGTCGGGTCCTATTGAGTGGGAAGAATTCAAGGAAGATTTTCTTGGTAAGTACTTCCCCCGTGAAAGGAGGGAAGAGAAAGTAGAAGAGTTTATCAATCTCAAACAAGGCAATATGAGTGTTGATGAATACTCTTTGAAGTTCTTAACTTTGTCTAGGTATGCACCTTCCCTAGTGTCTAATTCAAGGGATAAAATGAGTCGCTTTATGACGGGGGTAGCCGACTTAGTGGTGGAAGAATGTTGTACGGCTAAGTTGCATGATGATATGACTTTGGCTAGACTCATGGTGTATGCAAAATCAATTGAAGAGTCTAAACTTAGGAGGATGTCAAGTAACTTGAAAAGGAGTGTTGCTAGTGACCAAGTGCAACCTAGGTTCAAAAAGCGGGTTCAAACTCAAGATAGACCTAGTGTGACTAAGAAGAAGTTTGAGAAAGGAGGTGGTTCTAGCAATGAAAAACCTACATGTGACTGTCACGACCCGAAAGCACCCCCTAGAAGTTAGGGAAAACTTTCGAATCGTGACCGGGCGTACTTGACCCCTTTGGGGTCTCGTACAAGCCCTCTAACTAGCATTCATAACATAAAGCATGAAAAGTAGTACGGAATTTAAAACTTTTCACGATAATAATAATAAAAGGAGTCTTTTCATAAATACCAAGAAATCTTATTGTCACAAGCCAACTTAAAGACACAATTTGGAATCTTAGGGACACGGCCCTTTACAATAAAAGTAAATACATTTTTAAGTCTTAATAAGGAAACTAAGAAACATAAAAACTATGTCCTCGAATATATGAGGACATACCCAAGACTTGAGAGATAGAATTCCCAAGCTTCAACTTCGATCCTCCAAAGGCTTCCAACCTACACTCATAAGGTATAAAAAGTATGGGGTTAGTACAACAATGTACTAAGTAAGGCATATGCAAAAACATGCAAAAAAAGGACATTTTAGTAAAGGTAGCTTTTTATGCAATTCAAATATAACCTTCATGAATCTAGAAGCAAACCCACATAAGAATCAACAATTAATACTTTATGGCTATCTTACCAAACTTAAAGTAAACAAAGGAACATTTCAATTAACTTTGCTAAACTTGCAATAAAATTGAATAAAGCATCATAGTGAATATTTTGAATTCTTACAATGAAGACCTTACACTGAAAGGCACGGTCCAAGTCATATGAACCCTTTTTCTTTGAAGTTGCCCTAACCCGAGGTTATTCTAAGACTCCCTAAGGTGAGCCAAGAAGGGACTCTCATTACACCTCCCTTCAAAGCACACCAAAGCGATCCTTAAAACTACCTAATCTTAGGCTTACTTCGTTAGAAACCAAATCCACGCCCTTGGCTAACATATGCAAAACACTCATGGAAATATAGGTCATACCAAGTGCAATGTGAGAGTAGCATCCCATAGTACCACTCCCACTTAGTACTCCTAATGGATTCCATTTACTCAAGTACTCCACAATAATCCTCCATAACACTACACCATAGTACTCATTCACACGGATTTCATGAAGGTACTCTTCTCCCATAGTAGGTATAGGTCACACCAAGTGCAATGTGAGAATAGCATCCCACACTACTACTCCCACTCAATGCTCCTACTTGGTAACTAATGTGGATTGAGCACTTCATGATATACATACACAATTTCAACAATACACAAGATAATTAGTTTCAAATCAATTCTTTTGTGGGAGTTAGCTTAACCGACAAAGACCATGAGAGCTAGACATGGAATCCCGATATTTACCCCTATTGGATGAGGGATCCTTACTTGCCTAGAGTAAGGTCATGCTTCTTAGCGTTTACATGGATTTTCCAATAGCTACACCTATGCGGGCACATAGTTAAGGGATAAGGAGATTGCTACTAAGTAACTCACTCTCTACTAACGAGGAGTACTCATCTCAAGAGGTACTTTGGATTACAACATCTCAACTAACGAAGTGCAATCCACCTCCCCTTCATATCCTCTCGGTGCTAGGCATAACTCCACACGGATTTCTCAACATAATAGTCTATCTTAGAAAGCTCACTAGGAAATGGAGAGGTTGTTACTAGACACTACATCTCAACTCACGAAGTGTGTCCACCTCAAGATTTCCCCTTCTTGCTCAACTTGACATAATACAAATCTTAAAGGAGTGTGTGTGTGTACATGTGCACACCTTGCATATAAGCATCATTTCATTATTATCAAGTTCTACTCATACTTTAACCTTGATTCATCAAGCTACACACTCTACATACTTCTCATAATCATATACTTCATTTAGGCATAAACTAGGTCAAACATGCAATTCAAGCTACATCAAACACAACACAAGACCCATTTCCAATATATATATTCATTTCACATATTAGACCTTCAATATCACACACTCAAACCATACTATGTAACATCAAGTTCATCAATTAGCACCGCCACCCATAAGGTGAACCATACCACTCAAATAGCAATTCATAATAAGAATTTTACAATGAGAGCAACTCATCAACAAATCAAACCATCATTACCCATAAGCAATTTATCAATATTTCACCATATTAAGGCCCTTAGGGCAGTAGCTACACCAACATGACAAATACAAGAAGACCCAAGTTCATACCCTACTCAAATCATGCTCACATAACCCATTTTCAAGTCAAAAATTGAAGTATGCATAAACAAGAGTTTCATGGAGTTTTAACATCAAAATCATCTATTCAAACCAAGATAAATACCTTTAAACCATTAGAACTTAGTTACAAGAAGACCCATAATAGAAATCAAAGTTTAGAAGAAGTTGAGTTTAAAACCCCTTTTTGAAAACCATTTTGGAAGTTGGCTTCTTGAATGGAAAGGTATTCAAGAATGGATACCATACCTTTATGAGAAGGAAACCCACAAATTTGATTAAGAAACAAGTCCCAATCCGTCCTCCTATCCTTCCTTGACTTCTAGCTTCCAAGAGAGTTGAGAGAGTTTTCTTGAGAGAAAGAGAGAGTTGGATCTTGAAGAGAAAAGGGGGCTCTTCTCTAGGTTTAGGGTGTACGAGAGTCTTATAAGGCTTGGGGTGTATTTACATAAAACACCCTAAGCTGGCAGCCTTTAAATCATGCACTGGCAGGGTTCGTCGACGAGACCTCCTCGACGGACCGTCACGTCCACCACGGACCATCACGGGGTTCCGTCGAGGAACACTTGGCTTCTAAATGGAGCCTGTCCCAATTTCACTCTCTGTCACCCGCGACGCCCTGGCTCGACTGACCGTCCTGAGTACGACGGACCGTCGCCATGGCCGTCGTGAGCTACAGATGGGCAGACTTGCCCAAGTCTTGGGCCCTTCATCTAGGGCCCCTTGTGGGTCCTAGGTGGGGTCGTGCCCGGACATCAAACCCCTAAACTAAGTCGTCTAGGTCTAAGGAACATCCGACGCATGTTTCAAGTAAAACGAACACATAAAACTCATCCAACTCACCAAGACATACAAGTATATTCTAAGGCATACCATCCGAACGTCATGGACGTTTTTGGTCGATTGAACTCCAAACTTAACCAAACTTTGCACACTGCCTAAGGACACCAAACTAACTCCGTTTAACTTAAAATTAACCCAAGAAACAACCATGAGGCTCTAGTTCACCTTAGTTCATTTTGGGGCATTATATTCTCCCCCACTTGGAATAACATTCGCCCTCGAATGACACTTAAATTTTAAGAACAACAAGGACTCACTTAGCATCATATAATACACTTAGATCATGATCAAAACATCAACAATCAAAGCATCCATTAGCAAGGAGCATCATTTCACACTTTCAACACTTATCAACACCGACTACTTTTGCCAAACTTCACAAAGTCAGAACTCAACCTTAAACTTCTTTTATGGAGGAACTACCTTCTCCAACATTAAACATGCTCATATACAACAATTTTGCACATATTTAAACTTCAACTAAGGCAAGGTAAATTTTTCTGAATGTGCAAATTTTTCACAGTGAACATTCACTGTAACATTGTCAAATATACAAAACTTTCAAAATTCCACTCTTTGAGCAATTTATCAAGATGACATGATCATATGAACTATAAAACCACATAAGCTCCTTCCATAACACCTTGAAACCATAATTCATGAAGACAAAATGCAATTTTCCATAATTTGGACTTACTTACAGTGAATTCAAAACTTCGATGTGTGACATGCCTTAAAATTTCCATAATGCACCTTTCAAGAAACTTTAACAAGATGACATGACAATATGAGAGACAAGACTATCTTAACTTACTCCAAAGAGACTTGACAAGTTTCACTAAGTGCAATGTGAGAGTAGCATCCCATACTACCACTCCCACTTAGTGACCCTTGAGGATTCTCTTAGACTAAGTACATTACATGCTATTTTAGTCAACTCATTCTCCCCCACTTAGGGTAAATCCATCTTCAAGGACTCATACTTCAAAGCACCATTAGGTCCCTCACAAGGTAGGAACTCTTACTACTAACTCATGCACATCAAGTCTAAACATCAACCTTACAAGTTAAGCATAACACTTCCCTTTTTGGATTCAAGCCTAGACAAATTCTCTTAAACATCATCTCATTCAACACTTAAGCACCACTTAACTCAATCTCATGGAACAAAACTTGCTCACCAGATATTCATACCACATTTCCATCTTAGTGTAAGCCTACACCACAACATCTACCAATCATAAGAACAACTATGAACATTAGTCACACAAGAGAGTTGCCTTTAACTTCTATAAAATCCCCTCATTCTTTCAACTTCCTCAAATTTACACCTTAAAGCATTTCTACCATCATTGAACATAATCACAAAATAACTCATTTGTCCCCAAAGGCACTTTATTAAATCCTTATAACTCTTACCATGCTTAGAACTAAATCCCCATAAAGTTTCTCCCCTCTACACTTCTAATCTCATAAATCACACCTAGCCATAAATGACATCACATCACAATTCTTAAATCTTACCTTCATATTTACTCTTCTAGCCACAAAACCATCATATAATCAAAACTCACTCTCCCTCAACTTAGAAACATCTCCCTTTCCAAGCAATCACATCTAGAAAACCACCGGCAAAGGAGAGAAGAGAGAGATCTTATCGAATTAAGTACTATGGCACGATTCAAGAGTAATGAAGAAAGTGAAACTTCTAGCATCCTATAGCCTCTTGTCCATGGATGTGTCGCGACTCACACCAAAGACCAAGATACTACTAGATGTGGCTTGTGAGACTTTCAGACCTTAAACTATTTCCCAAAACCTTATGTTCTGATACCAAGTCTTGTCACGACCCGAAAGCACCCCCTAGAAGTTAGGGAAAACTTTCGAATCGTGACCGGGCGTACTTGACCCCTTTGGGGTCTCATACAAGCCCTCTAACTAGCATTCATAACATAAAGCATGAAAAGTAGTGCGGAATTTAAAACTTTTCACGATAATAATAATAAAAGGAGTCTTTTCATAAATACCAAGAAATCTTATTGTCACAAGCCAACTTAAAGACACAATTTGGAATCTTAGGGACATGGCCCTTTACAATAAAAGTAAATACATTTTTAAGTCTTAATAAGGAAACTAAGAAACATAAAAACTATGTCCTCGAATATATGAGGACATACCCAAGACTTGAGAGATAGAATTCCCAAGCTTCAACTTCGATCCTCCAAAGGCTTCCAACCTATACTCATAAGGTATAAAAAGTATGTGGTTAGTACAACAATGTACTAAGTATGGCATATGCAAAAACATGCAAAAAAAAGGACATTTTAGTAAAGGTAGCTTTTTATGCAATTCAAATATAACCTTCATGAATCTAGAAGCAAACCTACATAAGAATCAACAATTAACACTTTATGGCTATCTTACCAAACTTAAAGTAAACAAAGGAACATTTCAATTAACTTTGCTAAACTTGCAATAAAATTGAATAAAGCATCATAGTGAACATTTTGAATTCTTAGAATGAAGACCTTACAGTGAAAGGCACGGTCCAAGTCATATGAACCCTTTTTCTTTGAAGTTACCCTAACCCGAGGTTATTCTAAGACTCCCTAAGGTGAGCCAAGAAGGGACTCTCATTACACCTCCCTTCAAAGCACACCAAAGCGATCCTTAAAACTACCTAATCTTAGGCTTACTTCGTTAGAAACCAAATCCACGCCCTTGGCTAACATATGCAAAACACTCATGGAAATATAGGTCATACCAAGTGCAATGTGAGAGTACCATCCCATACTACCACTCCCACTTAGTACTCCTAATGGATTCCATTTACTCAAGTACTCCACAATAATCCTCCATAACACTACACCATAGTACTCATTCACACGGATTTCATGAAGGTACTCTTCTCCCATAGTAGGTATAGGTCACACCAAGTGCAATGTGAGAATAGCATCCCATACTACTACTCCCACTCAATGCTCCTACTTGGTAACTAATGTGGATTGAGCACTTCATGACATACATACACAATTTCAACAATACACAAGATAATTAGTTTCAAATCAATTCTTTTGTGGGAGTTAGCTTAACCGACAAAGACCATGAGAGCTAGACATGGAATCCCGATATTACCCCTATCGGATGAGGGATCCTTACTTGCCTAGAGTAAAGGTCATGCTTCTTAGCGTTTACATGGCTTTTCCAATAGCTACACCTATGCGGGCAATAGTTAAAGGTATAAGGAGATTGCTACTAAGTAACTCACTCTCTACTAACGAGGGAGTACTCATCTCAAGAGGGTACTTTGGATTACAACATCTCAACTAACGAAGTGCGATCCACCTCCCCTTCATATCCTCTCGGTGCTAGGCATAACTCCACACGGATTTCTCAACATAATAGTCTATCTTAGAAAGCTCACTAGGAAATGGAGAGGTTGTTACTAGACACTACATCTCAACTCACGAAGTGTGTCCACCTCAAGATTTCCCCTTTTTGCTCAACTTGACATAATACAAATCTTAAAGGAGTGTGTGTGTACATGTGCACACCTTGCATATAAGCATCATTTCATTATCATCAAGTTCTACTCATACTTTAACCTTGATTCATCAAGCTACACACTCTACATACTTCTCATAATCATATACTTCATTTAGGCATAAACTAGGTCAAACATGCAATTCAAGCTACATCAAACACAACACAAGACCCATTTCCAATATATATCTTCATTTCACATATTAGACCTTCAAGATCACACACTCAAACCATACTATGTAACATCAAGTTCATCAATTAGCACCGCCACCCATAAGGTGAACCATACCACTCAAATAGCAATTCATAATAAGAATTTTACAATGAGAGCAACTCATCAACAAATCAAACCATCATTACCCATAAACAATTTATCAATATTTCACCATATTAAGGCCCTTAGGGCAGTAGCTACACCAACATGACAAATACAAAAAGACCCAAGTTCATACCCTACTCAAATCATGCTCACATAACCCATTTTCAAGTCAAAAATTGAAGTATGCATAAACAAGAGTTTCATGGAGTTTCAACATCAAAATCATCTATTCAAACCAAGATAAATACCTTTAAACCATTAGAACTTAGTTACAAGAAGACCCATAATAGAAATCAAAGTTTAGAAGAAGTTGAGTTTAAAACCCCTTTTTGAAAACCATTTTGGAAGTTGGCTTCTTGAATGGAAAGGTATTCAAGAATGGATACCATACCTTTATGAGAAGGAAACCCACAAATTTGATGAAGAAACAAGTCCCAATCCGTCCTCCTATCCTTCCTTGACTTCTAGCTTCCAAGAGAGTTGAGAGAGTTTTCTTGAGAGAAAGAGAGAGTTGGATCTTGAAGAGAAAAGGGGGCTCTTCTCTAGGTTTAGGGTGTAAGAGAGTCTTATAAGGCTTGGGGTGTATTTACATAAAACACCCTAAGCTGGCAGCCTTTAAATCGTGCACAGGCAGGCTTCATCGACGAGACCTCCTCGACGGACCGTCACGTCCACCACGACCGTTACGGGGTTCCGTAGAGGAACACTTGGCTTCTAAATGGAGCCTGTCCCAATTTCACTCTCTGTCACCCGCGACGCCCTGGTTCGACGGACCGTCCTGAGTACGATGGACCGTCGCCATGGCCGTCGTGAGCTACAGATGGGCAGACTTGCCCAAGTCTTGGGCCCTTCATCTAGGGCCCCTTGTGGGTCCTAGGTGGGGTCATGCCCGGACATCAAACCCCTAAACTAAGTCGTCTAGGTCTAAGGAACATCCGACGCATGTTTCAAGTAAAACGAACACATAAAACTCATCCAAACTCGCCAAGACATACAAGTACATTCTAAGGCATACCCTTCGAACGTCATGGACGTTTTTGGTCGATTGAACTCCAAACTTTGCACACTGCCTAAGGACACCAAACTAACTTCGTTTAACTTAAAATTAACCCAAGAACAACCATGAGGCTCTAGTTCACCTTAGTTCATTTTGGGGCGTTATAGTGACACTTGTGGTAAGAGACATTATGGTGAGTGTCTAATTGGTACGGGTAATTGCTTTGGATGTTCAAAATATGGGCACAAAGTGAGAGATTGTCCAAACATTGCTTCTAGGAAGGAGGGTAAGAAAGTTGAGCCTAGTGTTCCAAAGGAAGATGCTCCAACTAAGAGGCGTTTCTATGCTCTCCGGACTAGATTTGGGAATCCGGGTGATGGTGATGATGATGTTGGTAAGTCCTTCTTTCTCTTTTGATAGTATGACTCCCTTCTAAGTGGGGGAGTATGGTTGGAAGTGTTGCTTGTGCATGATGTTTAGGAGTTTGGTTGAAATTGAATTTCATTAACTTCTTGCATTGTGTGTTTTATTGAGTTTTGAACATGTTATAAGATGTGTTTATATGATGTTACCTTGCATATTAGCATGTTTATATCATGAATTGCATAAGAGTTGCATGTTTGAAAATTTTGCCAAAATTCACTGTAGCATTAAGACAGTTCACTGTAAAATTTTCTGAAAAGTGACTAATTGATTATTTGTTCAAAAATTGTTGTTATGTGGTTCGAACTGATGTGTATGAGTATAAGATTGAATATAAAATGAGTTTTTACTATTTGGATTGAAGCATGTGAGTTTCATAGCATAATGAGTTATAGAATTGTTTTCTAGTTTCTTGTTGTGTTGTGAATCTCTTGATTTTGTGAAATTGTTGATTTCTTCTTAATATTGTGTTATGTGGTTTGGTTAGGTGCTGCTAGTTGAGTCTCTAATCTTGCAAATGTTTGGAGAGTGGCAAGTGTCATTCGAGGACGAATGTTGTCCAACTGGGGGAGATTGTAAGACCTCGAAAATGACTTAGGTTAACTAGAGCCTAACATGTTGGTATTGATGTTCTAAAGTCATAAATGTGTCTAATATGTGATATAGAGGCAGTAGCTAAAGTATTAGGTGTGTTAGAAGTCAAACGTCAAGGGACGACTAAGACGTTCGACGACTAAGTCACCTAAATGTCTCTTAGGTGGTTCTATGTGTTTATGTGTGTTTCATGATGTTTTAAAGTTCTTAATTGATTTATTATAGCATTAATAGGAAGTTTTTAAAGTTTTGCGAAGTTTGATGGTCAAACGACCAAGAACGTCCAAGGCGTTCGAAAGATATGCCTTGAATTGACCTTGTACGTCTAGGTGTGTTTCGTCGAGTTTTATGTGTTTGTTTTGTATGGAATTTATGTGAGAGGTGTTAAACTTATAAACGATCGTAATTGGGTTGGAAAAGTCCGGGAAAATTATCCCCAAGGACCATCTAAGGGTCCTTGAGGAAGGACCCAAAAGTGTTGGCAAAACAGTCCCAGGCAGGCCCAAACGACGGAGCAGTCGATGGCTCGTAGGCCTGTTGACGCACCGTCAAAGGGTTTTGTCGAGGGGGACTTAACCTTGGGTGATTAAGGAAGTTATGGAAAGCCACTGTAACCACCGACGGGGGCCAGTGACGGACCGTCATGGTGGTGACGCCCCGTTAAGGGCAAGTCGTCAGTGATGCTGTTTTTCTTCGAAGGTGTTGCTGCCACAATTCACCCCACTTCTAAATTAAGTCATGGACGGTTTGTTAAGGGTTTATTGGGTATTTTAATTAACTATATAAGTAGTTAACACCTTAAAGACTTCATCCTTCTAAATTGAAAGCCCAAAACTCTTAGAGTTCTCTCAAAGACTCCATTGAAGTCCAAATTGAAGAAACATCTTGGTGTGGAGTTTTGAGTGGGAATTCTTCATCAAAGTAAAGAATTATCATCCTTCTGGTATGGCTTTTGATCCTTGAAACTCGTTTCATCAAGGAGCCCAACTTTCAAAGATGTTTTCAAAGTTTTCAAAAGAGGAATTGTCCAATTTCATAATTCTTCCATGGGTTCTTGGATTAAAGGTTTTCATACGTCTATTATGAATTAGATTGATGTTGTATTGATTATTTTAACCTAAATTACCTATGAACCCATGTAATTGATGAACCTAAGATTTTGACTAAATTATGGGTTACTTGATATTGGCTTAATGTTGATGAATTCATGTGTAGTTTCTTATGGACTTTCTATTAATGTAAGAATTGTGTCTAATTGTTATCAAATTGGTATTGGATTGTTGAATTTATATTTAATTTGGTTAGATTTCATTGATTTCTATAATTGTGTATTGAATTGGTGTTCATGGCCTTGGGTAAGGGTCTTGTGTCATCAAATTGAGTAAGTTGACTTGAATTGAAGTGTTGATGATGGAATGGAGGTATGCTGCCACATTTCCTTTATTTTGATGTTATTTATACTTCGATTCAATTATGATTGGTTTGGTCCACCTTTGGTGGCGGTGTTATGTGAATTGATGTGGCCTTGTCGGCGTTACTTTCTAGTACATTGATGATCATGGCCTTGTCGGCATTACTTGAACTTATATGGCTATTTGTGTAGTTGATTTGATGATGTATAATCATATCTATCTATATGTGGAAGTATGTTCTAGACTATTGTTATTATCTAGTTAATCATGTTATGCTTTGACTATGTGTTAAGTGTGTAGTCTTAGAGTTGATACATGGTTATTCCTAATTTGGCTATATGAGTCTAAAATGGTTAAATTGATGTTGTTAAGGTAATGAATATGTTGACTTGATAAGGTTAAGGGTCATTCCTAAGAGTCTAAAGAAAGATAGGCTATATGTGTTAAAATGGAACTATGTTGTGTCTTGTTTAGGTAGACTTGTGTTCCTTACTTGATGCTTATGTGAATATGTGATGTCTTGACTTAGGAACCTAAAGGGTATTAGTCTTGAATAAATGAATATAGGTGAGACCTTGCATGATAATACGAAGGTCATTTATGTGGAACCTTAAACTAAGTTGTAAGGTTATGAATTGTGAAGTAGTTAGCCGTAATGGTATCCTTCATGTAATGAGTGATGGACTTAAGGTTGATTGGTTGGAACGGCATCATATCATACCTTAGGAAAGTCGCGATGTGCTTCTTGTCTCCATAGTGAGATATGCCCTAATGGACCTTGCTTTGGTTGGGTGAATGTAATTGGGTCATGAACATGATATGGGACCCATTTGTATGAACCTTAATTTGAATTGATCTATGAGAACTAAGGCTAGCACCGAGTGAGTATGGTAAAGGGAAGTAGTTCTAGTTAAGTATGAGACTATAATACAAAGAAGCCCTTCATATTCCTTAACCATGTGCCTACATGGGATTTCTATGTTCTACCATTGGCAAGTAGAACACCTCATCGAAGTAGGATAGAACTTCGGATTCCATGCTTTGCTACCATGGTCTATGTAGGTTATTGCCTATTCTCATCATATGGAATACCTATTAGCATTAGAGAAGTGTATGAGGTTTAGGTGGTGGTATGGGACGCTACTTAGACATTGCACAATAGACTTTGACGGTGTTATTTGGAGTTCCTAGGTCTTGTCTAAGACCATTACTTGAATGTCCTTATGTATTGTACGAGTCTCTTAATGAATTAATGAATTAATGACCTAATGAACTAATGACTTACGTTATGGAGTATGTAAGTGAATAAGTACCTAATCTAGAGTGCCTTATGGATTCTTTAGTTAAATTGTGAAGAGGGCATAAAAAATGATCTCTTCATAGCTTATCTTTGGAAGTCTTGAGGATGACTCTAGTTAGGGAAGATGTTTGGTGTTGTTGACATGATCTAAGCCTTATGTAGTCTTAAGGACTATATAGGTAATCTTGAGGTCAATCATGGACGTTATCTTCTTGATTTACTTAAGTAGGTCTTTTGGATAGCCTTTGGAAGGAGAGTGTCCTATCATCTATGTGTTGGTGTGTTTAGTGAGAATGTTTCTATCTTAGGGAGTCTATTGGATCTCTTGAGTGTGTATGTAAGAGATTGTATGGGCGGTTGCTTCACAAATCACTCAAGTGAGAATTAGAGTCACCTTTGGTAGAAGAATCTTACATTGATGTTTAAGGTGCTTTGTATGTGTGTATGTGTGTATGTGTCTCATTATGAGTGATCTTAAGGGTCGTTTAGGCACATCTAGAGAGGGTGTATGGTAGGTCTCTCTTTGTGTGACTTAAGTGAATCTTAGGATGACTTTAAGTGAGGAAATTACATGCTAGAAGTCATTAAAAGGAGAAGTGAAAGCATTTCACTATAACAGTGAATATAGTCACTGTAAAGTGATCTTAGAAATTGATATTTTTGGTGAAATGTTATCTTATGTGTTTCTATGTTGATAATTGATCTTGTTATGATTAAAACATGATTTATAAAATGAAAAGATGCATATCTCCAATAAAGTTCGTTTTCATGATTTTTATGCATAATGCCATACTTAGTACATGTGGTTGTACTAATTTCATGCTTTATTTTCTATCTATAGTTCTTAATAGGTGAAGAGCTTTGGGAAGAAGATTTCGACAAGGAGATCGTTCAAGAAGAGTTGAAGTATGTCCCCACTTGACTCGAGGGCATATATGTCATTTTATGTTTCTTTAATGAAGTTTTGTAATAGACTATTAGCAGTATGTTTTTAAATTTGTATGGTCCGTCTCCCAAGTATTATCGTGTCTTAAGATGATGATCGAGACTTAGTGTTTTCCTATTTTTACTTATATGAAAGAGCTTAAAGACTTCTATATTGTTTTACGAAAAGTTTTAATTCCGCACTACTTTTCATTATGTATATGCGATGAACGATACGAGAGGCTTGTATGAGACCTAATTTCTAGGGTGTGGTTTCGGAATCCTTCCCACCAAAACACTTCTCTAAGATCATGATACATCTTTGTTGAACCTGGATGGATGGAATAACGGGAACCATGAGCTTTCTCAAGGATCCGATTTCTCAAATCATCAACATTGGGAACACACAACCTTCCTTGGTACCTCAAAACACCATCCCCCCCCCTGGAGAATAACTCATTAAGCTTACCAAGAACCGATTCCTTCAACTCCATCAATGATTTATCAAGGTGTTACTTAGACTTCACCTCAACAACCAAAGACGATTCAGAGTTATGACGGACCATAAAACTACCATTTGGAGAATCTTTCGACCTAACACCCAATCGAGCCAACCTATGAACATCTTTCAGTGGATCTTTCTTGGATCCTTATACATGAGATACACTACCCATGGTCATACGACTTAGAGCTTCCGCAACCACATTGGCCTTGTCGGGGTGATAGAGGACACTCATGTCATAATCTTTCAACAATTCCAACCACCTTCTTTGTCAGAGATTTAACTCTTTTTGAGTAAAAACATATTGAAGACTCTTATGTCCGGTATACACATCAACATGAACACCATACAAGTAATGCATCCATATTTTCAAGGCAAATACCACGGCCGCTAACTCAAGATCATGAGTTTAATAATTTTTCTCATGCACCTTAAGTTGTCTAGAGTCATAGGCTATTACTTTCCCGTGTTGCATAAGAACACACCCCAAGCCCACTCGAGATGCATCCCAATATACCACAAAACTTTTGTACCCTCCGATAGGGTCTATACCGGAGCGGAAGTAAGCCTGTCTTTCAAATTTGGAAGCTTCTTTCACATGCCTCCAACCACTCAAATTTCACACTCTTTTGGGTCAAGGTAGTCAAGGGAGAAGCAATGGACGCAAAACCATTTTACAATGATCTACAAATGCTACTATCATCATAATAAATGTTGTGCAATAAATTTTAAATAAATTACCTTTTTAAAATAACAAGTTAATTTTAAAAATAAAAATTAGAATGTTGTGGAATACTCGACTAGTCAAGTAAATATATAGTGTGGGTCTAAGTTAGGAAAAATCTTACCCGCATCAGGTGTTTAAACCAAACTAATACAATTTTCATCATTACGTGATTTAATGAAGTAAAACATATGTTAATTAATGATGGTTAAGTAAATGAACTATTAATTTAAACACATGGCATGCATTTATTAGGTTGATGTATATACCAGGTGCAAGTAAGTTTTACCGAGTTCCAAACTTGATGTCCATGTTAATAGAGAGAATGACTTGACATTTTTAATCTACTGATAAAAGGAAATTCCAAAAAAATAAAATAAAGAAGGAAACAATAACTTAGCATTTTGTTTTGAGACTAATATTTTTCAGTAGCTCATGTAAAGATGGTTGGTTGATGATGCTTACATCTATACTACTACTACTGGAATTCATGATATCTCTTTCAGGTGAATTTTTACTGTAAAATTTCCGTTAAGTGTGTGATGTAATATCTAGAAACATAGCTCCTTAATTAATGTTGAAGAACTAGATGTTCATGTGTATTTGATATGCCCTCATCTAAAATAATAATTTCTAATGTATTCTCAAGGAAGACAAATCTCATTTGGATCATGTCTTGTTTTATTTGTCATATGAATATGAATGTGAGGGTTCAACCTTTTGACACCGACATTAAGAGTTTCCAGCAAGTGTTAGCCCTTCTTAAGTAATGACGTTGTTACTTGGATAATATTAATTTCTGTCAATATCTTATACATATTAAATCAGAACAAAAATAAGTTAAAATTCCTTCCTAATTATCATTATAATGTAAAATTACATACCTTATTATTGTTTTTTCCTTCATTACTTTCTAAATCACTCTGTCATATTTTTCATTTTGGGGAAGTATTAGATTAGGCCGGTATGATACTACATTGCTACTTAATTATATATATAGTGTATTTGTCATCTTCCATCAGGATATGTTAAATGGGCGCCTCTCTATCTCACAGTTTTAGTAGTAGTGAACAAAGGAAACTTGTCATTAGGATTGTTTTTATTTGTAAGACTTGTCATCAGGTGAAATGATTCAACAACAACTAACCCAGGTATACATTTGAAAAATCTCACTCGTGAGATTTGAAGAGACTACTTTTTCATTATTGCCTTACTATTTCTTAAAACATAAAAGGAAGCTAACATGTCATATATATATATATATATATATATATATATATATATATAAATGCATGATTGTGAATTCTTAATTATTCAAGGTCTGTTTTCTCTAACTGCTTAAAACAATATTAATGCCTCATTTTTAAATGTTTCAATCCATATTTGGATTTGCTTTTTTTCTTCTTCTTTATTTTGAGATTTTTTCACCTTCTATGTTTTCTTCCATTAGAATTTGAATGCACTTAACATTCATGGACGTTGTATAGATATCATACTTTTTGAAGCCTCCCTTCTTATCTTCAATGAATTTAAAACACAGTAAGCTCCATCTTTTCCATTTTATTTTTCTACTCTAAGTAGCTAGTAGAAATCACTTACAAGGGATCCCTTTTTTTGCCTAATGTGTTTTTTCTTCTCTTCTCTTATTATGTTGTGGATGTGAAAATCGTCACTGCCTGTTATTGGTCTTAGAAGGTGTTGTTCTTGATAAGTTTGTGAAGGTATCGATTATATATGGATTTGACCTAAAACACTCATGTTGTCTTCCATTGAAATTTTGAGTTGGTGTAGTACAAGTCTGAATTGGTAGTAAATTGCCAATGAAATATTATTATTGCAGAGCAGTGCACTGTTTGTAGCTAAATCCATTACATGTGGGCATTCAAAATTAGATTCCCTCGGACAAGATATTTCTGAATTGGCTCCGTGTGAGTTTTTCTTGAACAAGTATCCTAGATTTTTTTTTTGATAAAAGGTATCTATGGATTAGCTTACATTATTTGATTTATCCATGTCACGATATTAATGAGTTGGAAAGATTAATTAAATAGGGAACTCTTTTACTAAATTCATATGGTGATTCTTTATTTGATATTTATAGTTTTTCATATTATATTTCAATTGACAAACAACATGACCAAAGTTTCGAATTACCTAGAATATAATTGACTTATTAGATGCCTTTTTTTTCTTTTACCACAAACAACCATTACAGTTGCCTATACGTGCTATAGAACAATGATAACATTGGATAATGTCTTTGATATGACATGGTAAACTTTCTTTGTTCATTGTTTATGTAGAGCTATTGTATTTGACATTGATCCACTTCTCAACAACGATAACTAAATAATAGTATAATAGTAAATACTTCGCTGTCTCATCAGTTTTGGTTGTTAAAATGCGAAATTGACATTTAATTTAAAACAAACTAAATAGGAAAAGAAAAATAATTCGTCCTCATTATGACCGGCCACCACAATTTCATCTTGTAATCACAGGTTATTCAGATTGTGGTCACTTGTTATTGAGATATAGTATTTATTTTTATTGTTACTTGAACCTAATTTATTTTTTACAAGTTGTTCAGATAATTGTTACTTATTTTATTCGTTGTTTAGGTATATATAATATTTAGTTTGATTGTTACTTTTTTTACTATTATATCATGAATTGTAATAAGACCACATTTTTATTTTTTTTCATTGTACTTGTGCGTATTATTATATTATATTATATATTTCTATTATATAAAAATGTGATGCCCTAAACAATCGAGGGTAGTTTTGTCAATTTAATAAAATTCCAAGCTTAATTTTAGTCTACATTATGCATTGAAGTATTGAACATTCCAGAAAAATCAGCCCAAAAGTTACGTAATTATCCATGCATCCACCATTAAGTTGTGGTTTGCAATTGTCACGCGTGTGTCAACACATTGGGGGAGTAAAAGAAATCGTTGCAAAGTTAAAACATGGACCCCATTTTTTAATTCACTTCAAAAGTCTATACATTCAAGATCACACATTCTTTTAAAAAAGTTCTCATTTGGTTAAGTATATTTTAGTTTGATTAATTTGAATTCACATTTATTTTTTAATGTATTTATCGCTTTTAATGAGATTTTTTTAATATCCAAAATTTAAATTTGAGGCCTTTTAGTCATTTCCTTTCTTAATGTGGTTTGATCATAAAAATATTTTGTTATTAAATAAATTTATAGTTGAAGTCGTTTTTGGTCAAACTTTGTACAAAAATATTGAGAATTTAAATATATATTTTTAAAAGACATAATACATAAATATGGCACTTGGTTTCATTTGGCATCAATGTCTTCTAATTTTGGATGTGCATGGTATACGCATAAACTTGTATAGAATTGAACAAGCAGATACATGTGCTCTACTTGACGTCCTACACAACGATATAATTCATGTCCTATGCGACATTCTATGTTGCGTCCTACGTGAATTATCCCTCGTAGAACATGTGTGTCAACTTGTTAAACTTTGTATAAGTTTAAGTGCTAACTTATATACACTCGAAGTTGAATATCATAGATGTTAAGTGAGGTCAAGTTAAAAGACATATTTATATATTATGTGTTTTTAAATATGGTCTACATTCCAATTTTTAAAAAATTACTTGACTAAGTTACCTGAGACATACAATCAAATTGCACTGAAAGAGTAATATATAAAAATAAATAATCGTATAACGACATAGATCATATCTCATATAAGAACTACTACATACTATT
This sequence comes from Solanum sitiens, assembly GCA_016801875.1. Lineage (NCBI taxonomy): Eukaryota > Viridiplantae > Streptophyta > Magnoliopsida > Solanales > Solanaceae > Solanum > Solanum sitiens. Next base: position 892,160 of record JABWTJ010000482.1, on the reverse strand, counting down.
ACAAAAAAAATCCAATTTATTTTTTAAAAAAAATTAAGTTGAACTTGTGTTAAGTTATTGATTTTGCAAATAATATTTGATTATTTAAATATCTTTTATTATATATATATATATATATAAATGGAGCTATATTTATAAAAATTAACAATTTATGATAAAATTTGAAAAAAATATAGTTGAAGTATTGAGAATATTGAGAAAGTTTTGAATGTTTTTTAAATTTCAAATGCAACTTTATGTTATATTTGTAAAAATTTTATAATTCGACGCTGATTTTCAAATAAATAAAGTAAAATAAAATGATTATTTATTTCTTTGTTTATTTATTTTTCATATTTATAAAAAATAAATAATCAAATATAATATTTGTTATCTTAAAAAATAAGGTATAATTTAATTTTCTTTTTCATGGTTATACTATTTTAAATGTGAAAAGTGATGAATGTGGTTAAGAAAAAGTAGAACATAAATTAGTAAATAAGATTAATTCACTCAAATTGTTTGTTGAATTATTATCACTAAATAGGTTTAAAAACCCATTAAATTAACTTTTTAATTCGAGTGTTTATATTTGGTTCTGTTAAATAACTATTGGATATGATATTGTAGTGTTAATTAAGACAATTTAAATAAGTTACATGTTATTGTTTGATTAAAAAATATTTTGTTATAAAATGTGATTTTTATTATCATTTTACTCACGTTTTTTATGACAAAATATTTATGACAATTTTTCTTTTCAAAAAATAATTAAATACTTATAACATATTGGAAATGCTAATATATTGTCACGACCCAAAATCGAGCCGCGAGTGGCACCCACACTTATCCTACTATGTGAGCGAACCAACCAATCTAAAACCCCAACATATTGAACAAAAATACAAAGCGGAAGACTTAAAACTCATTAACGAAATCAATTAAATAACTTCTAAAATTTATAACTCATTATCCCCAAAATCTGGAAGTCATCATCACAAGAACATCTATCCTCAAGCTACTAATCTAAAGTATCTAAGAAGCTAAAATAAATAAAGGCTAGTCCATGCCGGAAGTTCAAGGCATCAAGACTTGAAGAGAAGATCCAGTCCAAGCTAGAAGCATTAGCTCACCCTGAAATCCGGTGTAATGAAGACTGGCTAGAATCGCTGCTGAGTTGAAGACGACGGTACGTTTGCTGCATTCCCCAAATAACAAAGAAAGAAACAACAAGTAGGGGGTCAGTACAAAACACAAGTACTGAGTAGGTATCATCGGCCAACTCAAAATAGAAAACAGTATATATCAGTTCATATCATAAATCAACTACAATACTCAACATGTAGCAACAAGTACTATAATCATCAATAAGTACTACCAAGTTCATCCATGAGGACTCAAGCCTCAATACCACACTCATTTGGGAAATTAGGTTCATTACATTGAGTATATTAACATCTCTCAAGATTCATTATCTTTCTTCCTCTTGTGTCGGTACGTGACACTCCGATCCCCTACTACTATGTGTCGGTACGTGACACTCCGATCCCCTAATTCTCTACGTGTCGGTTCGTGACACCCGATCCCCTAATACTATGTGTCGGAACGTGACACTCCGATCCCCTAATTCTACGTGTCGATTCGTGACACCCGATCCCCTAATACTATGTGTCGGAACGTGACACTCCGATCCCCTAATTCTATGTGTCGGTTCGTGACACCCGATCCCTTAATACTATGTGTCGGAACGTGACACTCCGATCCCCTAATTCTACGTGTCGGTTCGTGACACCCGATCCCCTAATACTATGTGTCGGAACGTGACACTCCGATCCACTAACATCATTCTATCAATTCATCAAGCCTTTTTTTATACCAAGGAATCATCAATATCAAGGTGAATTAGGGTTTCTTCAAGATTTTGGATTCAAAAGCTTCATTATGCTTATTTTATCACAATCACATAATCACATTCATGCAAGCATACAATTAAGCATATAGAAGGGTTTACAATACTACCAATACATATCATTCGCTATTAAGAGTTTACTACGAATAGTATCAAAACCATAACCTACCTTCACCGAGGATTCGTGATCAAGCAAGAAATCTCTCAAAGCTTTTTGTTTCCTCTTCGTTTGTCTCTCTCTATCGATCGTTCCTCTCTCTCCTTGTTCTTTCTATTTTTCTTCTTCAAAACCCTCTTTCTTTTCCCTAATTAGCATATAATTAAGTATAAAAGATGAGGAATTAACCCACTAAGTAACTCAAGGTTATATCCTTTACACCCCCAAGAATTTGAGTTATTAATATTAACCCACGAAATTCATAATTATAGAAGGAATAGTCCAAAACGCCCCTTTAAAACTTACCCAAAAATCCGACCCAGACTGGGATTACGCAACCTGTGACGGCCCGTCGTGCCTGCGACGGTCCGTCCTGCAGGTTCGTCACAACCTTCAGAGACTCAATTTCCTTGATGAGTCTGAGACTGTCCATCGTGCCTGCGACGGTCCGTCCTGCACTTCCGTCACGACGGACAGAGAATTGCTCCCAGCACCCAATTCTCAAGAGTTGAAGTGTTTTGAAACGGAACCTCACAATGGTCCGTCGTGTCTGTGACGGTCCGTCCTGCAGGTCCTTCACAGAGTTCAGAGAGTCGATTTCAGCACTCAAATATACGAATTCCAAGTGTTTTGGAACGAGACACCCTCGACGATCCGTCGTGCCCATGACGGTCCGTCGTGGGATACGTCGTCTCAGACAGTTTTTCCAGAAATAAAATCTGCTGCTCAAAACGACTAAGCAGGTCGTTACACTATGTGAACCATTTAAGTTGAGATATGACTTTCTGAGATACGGAATGCAGAGAATAGTTACCTAGATTCTATACTTGATGAGATCATGAAACCTTTACGATATATGATGTATCATCGCACCTTTATTATATATGATGTATCGTGATACCTTTTAAATAAATTACATCATATTGCAATTCTGATAGATGTTGTATCATGATGCCATTATTATATATTGCATAATGATACCATTCCAATTTTTTATGTATCACTATACCTTTTGAAAAGATTATATATATATATATCATGGTACCTTTTTCATACATTGCATAATGATACATTTCCAAAACATGACATATAATGATATCTTTCATACATATGATGTCTCATGATACCTTTTTGATAAAAAAATATATCATGATACAATAGGTTCATTAAAGAAATCACATAAAAGTTTTATACTTTATGTTTTGATGATTATCCTTCAAAAACGATCCTGTCATTAGAAGAAAAAATACATTTATACACTTACCGTTACTAATATTTACCTGATATTAATAATCCCAAAAAGTGTGAATTTAGGGAAATTAGTATTTTGAATTGAAAAAATTAAAATTAAATCATGATAAATTGGTAGAGTAATGTCGTGAGAGAGAAACATAAAAAATAGAGGCGACACATATTATTTTGTCAAAATACAATTTCTGATTATGTGTGAAATAGGGAATTGTGTATAATAATCTAAATTTGGTAGCTTTGTTAGGTTATTATTTTAATGTAGGATTTTAAGGAGAATATATAAGGCTTTGTTTTCCTAGTTGTGTCGATATTCCAATAATTATTGGGCCAGGTCCACCTATAATTTGATTAGCCCAATAACCCATTAGTGATCCTTAACCTTAACCAAGATATATAAATTCACCATCATAGGTGTAGAAAAAGTGGGTTTCTTTCCACCATATTAAAAGACAAGGGTTATCTATCTCAAACACAAACTGATGTTCTACTTCTTCTGAGGACATTGTGCTCTTGATAAAGGAAATTAATATGATTTGTATGGGTTTTCAACGATTAACAACACAAATTTTGACTGTAACATATTCAGTTCCTGTAAAAATAATCTTGTAAGTTTCCTAATCTAATTTTTCCCAATTGAAATACTTAAAAAATAAATGTTTTGCTAATTAGATGGTCATCCAAGAAATTAAATTCATTAAAATAACAAAGGAATGTCGATTGTCCATTATCGAAAATCATTGTCCAAATAATGATTATATAACTTCAGTTCAATTGTTTGTCTAATATAACTTGAAATAAAAACTACATGTTTGCTAACTTAAATTATTTATTGAAGCGGATAGCCATTATGATGCCATTAATATATATAGTTGGCTAAGGAGGACATTTTTAGTAATAATAACAAGATAGCACCATTTCACATACTAATGCATTGAATACGATGAATTTTTCTACTTCAGAATGCAAGTTTTGGTAAATCTAGGTAAGAAAAGAGGAGATCGATCATATTAGATTTGGCCATAATAAAAAACTATCATTGGTATGATGAAACTTAATTTAGTTTGTGATAGACCTAGAGATTGTGTTCATCCTCTAAAATAAATTTAGTGAAACTTACGTAATACATGACAACAACTCCCATTAATGTTGTATCAGGATGCATATAATTTATGGACACTCATCTTTTTTTGAGATATTCTAGCAAATTATTTTTTCGTTTTACATAAGATCTTTAATTTATTTTTTTATATTTTGCTACTAGAAGCAAAATCAAATTGATGATGATGAAGATGTAATATTGATGGAAGTTTCAATATCTTTTAACACAGTTGATGATATAAAAGTAGATGTTTTGGAGGTAAGATTTTCAAAAGTTTCTCCACTTACAATTTGTTTAATTTATTATCTTTTAAATGACGTAAAAATATATTTTGATGGGTTCTTGAAAAACTTTTTAGTGGTAATTGTGTTATAAAATAAAAAGAAATTCTCTAGGTAAAAATTTGTAGGCATACTTGAATAAATAATATGTGTATAAATCTTTAATTATACTTTTTAATGTTAAGATGATGTAAAAACATTTAAATACTAAAGAATAAGTAGTAGACTGCTTATTATTGTGCATCTGATTAAAAAAATCTCTATTAAATAAATTAACAAATATAAGACTTAGAAAAAATGGCTAAAAGAACACTTTTTAACTAATATTAGCCAGAAAACTACTATAGAAAAATATATGGTTCATCAAATAAATTTCAAAAGATTCAATTGATTTATTCTAGGAATAGACAAGTGTCAATGATAATGATAACGGTTGAAAACATTTGTTTTTCCTGTTGATCAGTGTGTTTGTACAACAAATATAAGAAAACATTGATTTTTTAGTTCAGCTCACCCGATAAATATCAAAAAATATTTTAAAGAAAATATCCATGCAAGTCTTGAGTATTGTATATTGATTTATAATGGTACGTTGATACTTGTGATGGTTGTATTAAAAGTTAATGAAAGTAGTTCGGTGATGGTTAATAGTTTTATGATTTACTTATTGATGTCCATAATAATTGTAAGTCGTAGCTACTGTTGTTGTTGATTTATTTTAGTGATTGATAGTGATGATTGTTTAGGATAGTAGTTGTGAGTTGTTGTTTAAGGTGTTTTATGATTGTGGGCGATGTTATGAAAAAAATTGAAGTTGTTTAGTTTGGACATTAATTAAAGTACTAGTTCGATGGATCTAAGTTTTTTATGATTTTTTTCTCAAGGACATCAATCATCTTAGGTTTGACCAAATGGAAAGAGAAATAACATTCCTATGGTGGAAATAAATTTACTTTGTGATAAATATGGAGGTTTCGGTTACCTTAAATAATTTCCTTTAAAAGAGAAGCTTTCAAAATTGATTTTCGCAAAAAAAAAAAAAAAGAAATGAAATTCTTATTAAGGGTGTATGTTTTCATCTCACATCCAATTATTTAGTGAATCTTTAAAGATACATAACAACAATCATCATTGATATTGATACAAAATTTGATTAAGATTTATACATAAGGTCAGGCCTAGCAATATAGGTAGAAGTAGAAGTTAGTCTTCTTTTTTCCATAAATAAAAGAAGTTAAAATGGGAAAAACGAAAACAAAATAAACCACACATACAATCACTTAGACATATTATGAAGAAATAGATTCCACTGTATTGTGCTGGCAAAACCATGATCCTTTAGAATATAAAATATTGACACTCCATTATCTTATGTGTACAACTTCATGTACAAAATATTGATGCGCTCCACTTAATTCAAATAATTAACTTTTGAGAATAAATTTTGGATAATTTTCTATTCCATAAATACAACTTGTTTTGGTTGCAGAATGAGATGATACCCAAAAAATATGCATTACGTGCATACTTTTATATTTGAAAAAAGAAGATAGAACTGGATCATCAAGAATACTTGTCATGCATGTGGTTCAATTATCGATTACGTAAGTCCTCTTTTGAATAATATGCATGTTTTCCTGCAAAAAATATTTATTACATATGTTTCCTTTATTGAGATTGTGACAAAGTGAATATTTAATAATTGTTGGCATACAGGTCTACCATAATCTGCAGAGAAACAAGAAGTTTCGATCTTTAATTGAGGTTAACAATTTTATTGTATATGGGGATGTTCGTGAAACAAAGAGGAATTTAAGCCAATGTAAAGAAACATTGAAGGTTAGGTCAAGAAAATTATATTATGATATTAATGAGATTGACTCTATGTATGCATGTTCGTTAAACGAGTTTAATTTGCAGGTGACACTGAGACGTAAACAACATATTCGAGTTAACAAATTGATCAATCATTATGTAGTTGGAACATGTACTGAATATTGCAAGGGGGTTTACATTCAAGATCGGCGAGACGTTCACTTCTTAACTAAACGTGTCATCCCTTCAAATATTAGTAAGAAAAGTTAAGGAAGTCACAATGAAACATATTATTTCTCTGTATAATTGTATTATTATTGTCGTTTTCAAGTTCATTGGTCTTTCCATATTTAACTTTTATAATTTTATAAAAATATTATGGCCAGAGAAAAAGAGAAAACAAAGATTTATATAGACTTCACGAAATAAACTTGAGAAATGAAACAACACATATGGAATCAGTAGATTCTACCTTTAGGAATCCATTACAATCCTTTTTTTACCTTGGGATTTTGAGCTCATACATTAAAGGAGAGGACAACAAAGAAAGTTTCAGTACCAGATACTGTGGGATTGGAGAGGGAGGAGTCGCTACTGACTTAGTGAGATGACACAAAGATATATTGGAAGCTCAGTGGAGGTCGGGGGTTGATGAGCAGCCGAGGTCATTTATTTTGAGAGCTTGTATGCGTGAAGCTTCTTCCAACTCAGTCCCAGCTGTGGTAGTACTTACTAGTGGAGGTGATGTTCTAATTGAGTCTCAAACTCTAACTACTACACCACCAACTTCTGAGGGGATTCATGAGGTCTCATTTAGTGCGCCAGCTACTACTGCCACCACTATTAATGTTTCGGGAGACACAACAGCTTCAGCACCATTTATAGACTCTGAATCCTAGGGCATCACTGATATATAAACTACTCCTAGTACTATAAGTGTTGTAGAGATGTGTCTCTATAAGGGTGAAAAAACAGTTGCAACAATAAAGAGTGACAATATATATTATAGTTTATTTGACATCAACGTATCTTTGGTTTTAATGATGGTTGAGGATCCATATATGGCAATGTATGCATATGAATATTACAATTATACTTAATATGTATGCATAAAACTTGATATTCAGAAATTGATAGTAAAGTTCTCTTCCATGTGGATGTGAGCATTTTCTGCATCATTAATTATTTGTTGATGCATCTAGAACATTTCTTATTTCATGCTGTGCTGGTTGTAAGCTAGTGGATAAGAAAAGGATCATATACTATTTTTTTAATTTAGACCACTTCACTTATAAGATTATCCAAATTGAGTAAATAGTTTATTGTTTCATATTTTTTAGCCAAAATGAAAAGAAATTGTTCACTTGTTCTATTCATGTCATGCCTCGAGCCTACACCCTAGGCGTGGCTGTCCCTTAGAGACCATTGTTGAATCCAAATGTATCCTTGTCCTGAGTAACTATTATTAACATGGCTCTATGGTATACACAAAGCTTTAATAGACGATCTTTCAATAATTTATAGAAAACTCTCAAACATTGTTTGAAAATACTCGACATCAATAATATGTTTCAAAGAAAAATATGAGAAAAATACTGGAAACAATCAAAATTTGTCTATTCATAGAACCTCTAAAATACAAATATAGGTGGTGGAATAAGACTCACAACACCTCAGAATAAATTACTATTAAACTAAATAATCATCTAGAGTACTCCGAAAGTATGGAGGTCTCACCAAAAGTTGTCGGAAAGTTGAGTGATCTCAACATAGAATCTGTTGATGATCATGTACATGCATATGTAGCATGAAATAATTTCGATCGAATAATATCAATACATTAAATGTATGGTACGCAATATGGATGAATAAAAGAATTATTGAATTGATAACTGAATAAAACTCAAAAAAAGATATGAACAAGTAGTGAAAACTATTAGTTCCGTTACAATAAGATATGCAGTGAAAGAAAGATGAAAATAAAAAAAATTACTATGTCGGGAAGATTCTATAACTCACAACCGTCACTATCATTCTAGAAATGATATAACTTTCCACTGATGTTGACAGGACCATCCTATACCTTACCGAGGAATATGATGCTCAATAATATAAGTATGGATCCATCTAATATGACTTACAAAGAGGCATTGAGGACTCACCCAAAAGTCTGTAAAATCCTATCCTACATAGACTACGTATTTTATGGTCTTTTTAGTTAAAAATTATCTCTTACTTAATTCAGTGCTTAATACAACTCCCAAAATAATTAATATCACTAGTGTTCAATAGTCCTATTTTAGATAACTTACCTTTACTTCACTTTACATCAATAAAATGATTTTTATAAAAAAAGAATCAATTATGTTCTCTTATCCTCAATTAACACATTATGCATTTTGAAGGAATGCTCATGGACTCACTTTCAAAGTTCTAAGTCAATGTATAGGGGAAACACATACAGAAACCTTTAAAATGTGATTTTTAGAAAAAGTTCTAAAAAAATAGGGTTCTTGTGAAAATACAAGAATCTCAATACATAAAATATCATAATTTATAGTAAAATAGAATACCGAATAAGAACACAATTGATGTCTAGAATTTCATTGAAACATTGGCTAGAATATAAAATTTAACTCTTGATGACTATAATTAGATTTAGGGAGTTAGGATGATCTTAGTCTATAACGATGATTAGCCTTAAATGCCTGGAAGAACAAAGTTCTTGACAAAATTTGAAGAACGCTTATAAGTCCTACCTTCTCATCGTAGATTCTTGATTAAAGACTTAGAAGCATTAATGAGAATTATATAGTGATAAATTTTTTGGAACAAATTACGAATAAAATTTGGAAATCAATGACAAGAATGAACGATAGAAGAGGAGATACATGAGGAGGAACAATTTTCAACTAAAGGATGTATTAAATCCTAAAACCTCCAATTACAATTACTAAACAAACACCTAATCAAGATAAATAGATTGACCCAAGAAAAGAAAATCAAAATTAAAAAAAAGGTATATTAAACATAAAAACCTCAATCGATTAATCCAAATCAAGTACTCAATTTCTTAAGAGGACCTCAAGGAAATAGAATCTTCAAGCAACCCCGACTTCTAACAAAGTTAAATAGATGTTTCACCAAGCTTTCAAGCCCCTCAAAGGATATCAAATTCATAAATCATTCATGTTTAATATAGTCTACTTAAAAAGAAGACCCACACTTGCTATTTATAGTTTTATGCTATTACATAATTAGTCGCCCAAAAGAGGCACAAAAAGTATAAAGGGTGAGCTGGGTCGAGCGCACCTAACAAACTCATTGGATCGCTAACTAGGTCGATGACGTGACTGTTCCTTGGAAGCATTCTTTTATGTTCAGCAATCTGGGTCGTGTTAGCCTAAGGAACTCGGGAAGTCCCCGAATGACCGCCAGCTCACCGAATGTTGAAGCCTCCTTGCACCTCTCTGGAACTTCGGAGAGTTTAGAGCCCTCACATAAGTCATTAGTGGAGTCGCCGAAATCGTCTCCTTCTTGCTGAATGAGGATTTTCTTTACTCGCTCTTCTATTCTTCGTTAAACCTCCCACACTTCAAGTTATCATCGAAACATGGTATTGCACAATTGAAAGCTCCAAACAAGATCGTATTGCTATTCAAGGCATAGAGCCCCCTCTTTTTCATCAACTAAAACTGAAAAACCTCCATCTTCTTAAAAAATGCATCCATATTTTGAAATTCCCAAACATGGTTTGGAGTGGATTTTCTTGAGGCAATCTTTATTGCATCTTTCTCCCCTTCTTGAAAAGGATTCCACCTCGAATCCAAAAATTGTGAAACCATAGGAAAAAATAATAATAACAAGATCATCATGGCATGATGGTTAGTGTTAGTAATAACTATACTATCACCATGACAAGGATGCACAAATTTAACATATAAACAAGCATCCAAATGATCAACAAAGGGTTTGTAACCCATCTAAACAAGAGATACTTGGCTACTTAAGAGACCTTAACAAAGGGGTAGAGTGAAGGAACCATTACACTTAGGAAACTACACATATAAACCGTCGTTGGATCAACACTTAAACAAGCAAAATTCCCCTTTTAAGTCAGGTAGCACGTAAACAGCTTCATACTAAGTGCAAAGTCATAAATAATGCAAACCCAAATTAAGACTCCATCCAATGCACTAGCTAACTTCAAGAAGGTAAGTTTTCCCAATTCATGAGCGGGGTATTGTACAAAAGTATTCTCCACATAAATTGAAAAACATGCCTCATTTAAGCACATAGGATTAACTAATAACACCAAATAAGAATCATATGAAAGAAAGAAGGTGTTACTACCATACTCAACACAATTTAGACCAACATTGGGGTTAAATGGGATGGAATTATATAGCATCGAGTCAAGGAGTCTCCCATTTTCTCTATTGATAACACGATTAACATAAAATATGATACACACGCAAGCATTAGTATAATCCATCATATGCAAATAGATGATAAATAAAGGTGTTATGCACATTGGGGTCATCTAAGGTTTTCCTATGTGCAAGATCACAACTATGTTCAAGAATCCTAGTACTCATTAAATCACAAGAAGGAACAAACAAAGACATCATGGATAATTTAAGATTAATTTCACCTTCTTTTGAAAAAAAAACTCCTACCCCATAAGATGCACTATCAACAAGATCATACTCAAAGCAATAGTAAAGAAAGGGGTCTAGGAATTTACCCTTCCCCATACACAACGTAGGCCCCTCAAGTAGATTGTAAACTCTCAAGAAAGACTTTCCATCATAGGGAAAGGTTTCAATAGATTCATCCATATTATGCATGTCAATGACATATAAAGTCCTTCTACAACATCGTATTTTCACAAACTACTTGAGAGTAGCCCCACCTCTCATACTTCTTAATAGATTAAAAGGTGATGGTTTATGATGCATACTAGAAGAAATGTTGCTATTTACAGAAGGTTTGGAGGGGAAGTATTCTGATGTGAGGGAAACTCTCCAATTCCAGAAGTTCAAGAAATTTACTAGGCCCCAACGCCCCTATATTCACTCTTGGGTCTGTGAGTTTTACACAACTTATGGTGACCTGGTTTCCAAGAGTAAGAATAAGGACAATGAGTTCAGACCGGTGAGATCCATCATGGTTCGAGAAAAGGAGGTCGGGAGCAATGTGGATACATAAAAACTGTAACGCGTAGAGAGCTGCACTCCACGCACCCTTATGTTGGACTGCATGTTGCTCAATCCTTGGACGATTTGAAGGGCTGGCTGGCACATTCGATTTCTGACACCACCTCGAGGTGGATCGATGTTTGCGCTCCTATTGAGAAGAGGGATTTGGGTACAGTTGCTCGATTTGGATTTGGCATTATCAGGACCACCATTATGACATCCCAGAACGAGTCTATCTTCTTCCATATAAGCCGGAATTCTTAGTGTCCATCATATCAAGGAGGAACATTGACTTAGCACTTTGATTTCACTTGAAATGGCCATGAGGTCTAAACAGAGTAAGACCTTACGACCATTCCCGATATTATTCATTGAGTTATGTGAGCATGCTGGAGTTCCCTTGTATGCTGTTATAGATTTTGAGGTGATCCCTTCATCCTGCAATGACATCCGGCATATTGAAGACAAATATACTAGAGAAAATGCTGACAGGAGGAGGGAAGCTCTTCTATACACATCCACGGAGGTTTATAATAGCTCGTTACATGCAGATATATCTTCGCCTAATCATGCATCTAAGCCGTAAAGTACTTCTAATAGATCTACTTGATCATTTTCCAGACACCTCTACCTCGTCCTAGAAAGTTAGGATTATTGGGGCGATGATCCTAAAAATTGAGAATCTAGCCTATTGAGTTGATGTGAGGGAAACTCGATTGGAGAGATCAATTCTAGGGATGATTGATAGTGCTATTTTTGCTGCAAATACCTCCCCCCTTCGGGCTTCTACTAATGATTTATTTGCAAGAGTTAATGCCTGTGACAACAGGAAGTAGGAGAGCTCTGAGGTTTTGGCTTTGAAAGACGAGATAGCAGACCGGAGGAAGGACGTATACTATTTGAAGTCTACCGACATCACCTCTTTGATTCAGGATGAAGATGATCTAGATGCACCTAAGACTTGATAGATTCCTCCGGCTACCACCGGAAAAGGACAAGTGGGGCTGCCACTGTTGATAAGTTAGATACTAATATTGACGAAGAGTAGATAGAGGTTCAGGAGAAGAGCATGTTTAGAGATGTGATTCACCTCAAAGAGGTTGTGGGAGACCTTGCAGACCTTTCTGTGACTTAGGATATCTTTGTAGATTTCGTTGTGCAGACATCCATGGAAGGTGCACCTTTTGCTGCCCCTAGCGGATCTCATACTTTTGAGGAAACTCTTGGCTCTTAGGCCGAAGTCCAGGCTGATGCACCGGGCATGAATGTCTTGATATATGGTGTAACTACTTAGACAATATCCCCTGTTTACCTCCCTCTCTATCTTATTTTGATAAGCTTTTTGGATACATTTATCTCATTTGCATTTGAGGACAAATAACTTTTAGTTGTGGTGAGGGGAGACTCACTTTTTGTTTGCTATTTATGACTTATGTTTTGTGTATATATTTGGGCTGTTCTTTTTAAAATTGTGTTTTATACTTCTTTTTGCGGATGTTTGAGCTTGTGGCTCCTTATGTTTTACATTGAAAATATTTTGACTGGCCCAAAAAATATTTCTCTTTTTACGTCTCTTGTATGTACTTTAATGTTGTTGTTCTTAGCCAAATTTTAGTCTCGGTTTGAACAATATCGATGACTTTAATAGTGCTCGCAATCGAATGAACATGTATGTATGGATACAAAGAGGCCAAATGTAGTTGCATAGAATATATGTTGACTCTTTACAACTCGCTGTGATTATCAAATTGTCAAATTGAGTTTCTTGCGATGAACGTTGCACACTTGTGAAAGTGTGGAGTCTTGTTTGTATTTAGTGTCAATGCCTTGTGTGATGAGATTACTGTGAACCATGTATTATGACACCTTCAATTTGCCCCGTTAGTCTAGTTGACTTAGTTATGTGAACTTAGTATATGATCTTAGGCACCGTAATAAGAGTGTGAACCAATTTTACATATATCTCATTTGTGGCTTACCTTGTGAATGTGTGAACCTCTTTTGAACACCCCTTTAGTCTTACCTTTATTTGGATGAAATATGGTTAAAACATGACCACTCTTAATGCTCTCCCTATAATTGTCTTGATTTGTGGTTGATTGAATAGCCAACTTAGGCCATAACCCAAAGTTGGGAGTGTGGTGAAAAGAGAATGCATGTCAATAAGTGCAAGAAAAGTGTTCCTTAACCCATGGTGTTGAAAAAATGGTACCCCTCCATACAAACAAAAAGAGATAAATAAAGAGAAAAAAAAGAAAAAAATTATAAAAATAAAAAAAGATAAATTAATGGAATAAAGTAATTAAAATATATAGAAAGAAATGCAGTCTTCAAAAAGATCCATGGAAAGTGAATAAAGAGATTACTTATGAGCACAAGAAAAAATGATCAATGAACGAAAGAGGAAGTGTTATGAGCACTATATCTCATGAGGATAAAGTCATTAAGCATAAATTACCATACCTATACACTCACCTCCAGTCGTTACAAGCCTTAAAAAGACTTTTTTGATCTTAATTGAGTTGGAATAAATTATTATTTTATAATATGGGCAAACGTATGGGTTAATTCATGCATTGTTTTCATCTTTCTAAGTGTGAGCGTTGAAATTGATTCCGAAACATTGAATTGTGAATCATTGTGTGTGAACGTGGAATCATTCTTTATGTGAGTTCATTTGATCACTTTTATTGAGCTTCAACTTGCATTTGAAGCAAGTTTCGTGAGCTTGAAAATATTTGATAATGGTGTGTCACAACTTGAGTCTGTGAGCGCATAATAGATCATTGCACATATATAAATAAAGAAGTATAAAATAAGAGAAGATTATTTGAGATAGATTGTCTATGTCATACTTTGTTTTATAGATGTAATTGTCCATTCATTTAAAATTATGATAAGTGAAGGAGTTAAGTAGTACCCTTTTTCTAGGAACATGGTCAACCAAAAATTATTATGTTCATCCATGGATATATAAAATTCTCCTGTTTTCTATCCTTATATGAGGCCGAAAAGTTGATTGGGAACAGGTTTACACAAAGTGATTCATCTTGCTCTAACATTTGGTGATCGCTCGTTAGGGAAGTTTTATAGATAAATAAATATCCACAAATTGAATGAGAAGTGGGTCCATGTTAATATAGAAGAAAGATGTCTAAAAGAACTTACAAAATTATTCACATGTGAATAATGAAGTACATCAACATATCTATTCAAAGATTTCGTAAAATATAATAATCCGCAAATTTTATATATTCACCTCTATCTCCACACCCCCTTCACTCTCAATTTTAGTTATCACTGATCATTATTATAAACTACAACAATAAACTACCCATAACCACCACTACCAATCACTATAGTCAATCAACACCACCACCAACCACTATTTACAATCATTATTTACACCAATCATCATCTTACAAAACTCAATGAATAGTATCAAAAATCACCATGATAATTCACAACTATATATTGTCAACCATAATCATCAATCACAACAAATATTAGATATCACTATTTTCCAACTATCAACCACAACAAAACTACTACTATCAACATCAGCCACTACCACTATCTGTAGCAACATTTCTAAATGAACACCTCTATCAATAGATACAATCAATTCACCCCATCAACAACTATTATTTACAATTATTACATACATCAATCATCATTATAAGCAAAATCAGCAAACAATATCAAAAATTACCATCATAACTCACAACTATATACTGTAAACAATCTTTATCAATCACCATAACTATTAGTTATATGTATGGTTCAACTATCAACCATCACAAATATACTACCATCAACTTCCACCACCACCGCTTTCAATATCTACTATCAGCAATACAATTAATAGTCAATAAATCTTCCTCAATTGAAATCCACCACCACTATAGCGAACCATCACAACCATCAATCATGATTTAATTTGTTCAAAATATTTTATTGGTGTAATATTAAATTATTTTTAGTTTTATAATTTTCTTGGTAAATGGCTGAAATGACACATTTAGTATGACTGAATTCACTGTAATACTCTCATAATTTCCAAATCCTATGAGTCTTTTTCGGGTGAGAGAAATAAAAACTCAACTCTTTGTTATTTCATTTGTACATGCATGTTGATTTAAAGGTGAAAACAAAGAAGTATGATCATTATCAGTCATTAGAACTCTTTCAGCCAGTGATTTCAAAAATATTTTTGGGCTAACTCACGAGGTGAGTCTTAAGGTTGAAGTGGTCTTAGAATTTCGGGCGTATGCTCTGAGAATAAAAATATAAGTCGTAGACATAAAAATGTATGCCCTGGGCATTAATTTTTTTTTATGTTTTTAGAACTTCTTTTGCTTTAAGTCATAGTTTTTGTTATCAGTGTAATGTTATGCCTCAAATAATAATTATAATACTTATTTCATCATTATTAGTTATTAATACATTTCTCAAATAAAAATCATAATATTGTTTTTCTATATATAAAAGGTTAAATATTTAAGTTTATTTTAAAATCATTGAAACTTTTACTTTTACTTTTTATTTCACTATAAAATTATAACATAGAATATAGATAATAGTGAGCCCCATAAATCTGTCGGACTTACACCTTGTGTCTCGAAGCTTATTACGCTTCGCTACTAATAGAATTAAACGCTTTGCATCATGCCCTCGTCTTTTAGAATATTACTTCCAACAAAGTAAAAATAGTAACCGTTTCTTCACACTTCAATTCAAATTTAATCTCGTAAATCATTGCATTCTTTCATAATCAAATTTTAGATTTTTTCACTGTGGATAAATGGTAAAATGATGCTTTTGAAAAATTATTCAAGGGGATGTTAGATCTTCCATAAAGTATGAGTTAGTTACTGCAAATCCGGTCCTAATTTAGTATCATTTATCCATTTTGCCTATACTTTATATTTATTACATTTTAAATCAAAGAAACTTTTTACATATTCATATGTTTGGTAATAAGTATTATTATAACTTAGTGTTCAAATTTTAATAGTCATCTTAATATTGAGTAGTGTATTAAGAGATTCATAGTACACATCTTATCATTCATATCCATATTCATAATTAGACGTCTTATATATAATCTTAAAACAAATATGAGGCATATATTTTTTACTTTTATTCTATTTTAAAATTTTAAAAAAATCCCTTCATATATATATATATATATATATATATATATATATATATATATATATATATATATATATATAAAAAAGAAAACCTTAGACCCGACTATGTGGCACCACCAAAAATCAGAATTCTCTTTTAAATTTATTTATTTCCAAAACTAGCCTTTCCCTTTCATGAAAAGTTGTGACTTTGAAGAGTTGTGACTTTTATGAAAAGTTGTGATTTTTATGAAGAGTTACGACTTTTATGAAGAGTTGTGACTTTGATGAAAAGTTGTGACTTTAATGAAAAGTTGCGACTTTTATGAAGATTTGCAACTTTCATGAAAAGATCTGATTTTTATGAAAAGTTGTGACCTTTCCGAAGGGTTGCAACTTTTCCAAATAGTTTTAACCTTTGTGATAAGGCACAATAAACATTTGTGCACACAACCCTTTTGTTGTCTATAAATAGGGGGATTCCCTCTCATTTTAAAACAACGAAAATTCTAAACCTCTTCTTCTTTTCACTACTAAATATTTGTGTACTTTGTTGCTGTTGAGTGGCTTACTGATAATTGCTTATGTTACAGATCTTGGTATAATTTATTTAGTCATTAAATTATGCTTGTGTTAGTAAGGATAAATGAAAGATGTAACAAATTTCATTTATCTTTACATTATTAATGTTTGTTACGATGTAATCTTGTATGTGAGATAATATAGTGTTTTAGTTTTAATTACTTATAGATCTAAACTATTATTTTATAAGTTCTCTGATATGAAATACTCGCGCAAAGCGCGAATAATTTTACTAGTGTATATATATATATATATATATATATATATATATATATATATAAAAGAACCCTATATCCGCCTACATGCCACCATCAAAAACCAATATTCCCTTTTAATTTAATTTGTATCCGAAATTTGCCTTCCCCTTTCATGAAAAGTGGTCACTTTTATGAAGAGTTGTGGCTTCTTTAAAGAGTTGCGACTTTGTGAAAAGTTGTGACTTTCATGAAAAGTTGTGAGTTGTATGAAAATTTGCGACATTCACGAAAAATTGCGAGTTGTATGAAAATTTATGAATTTTATGAAAAGTTGTAACTTTTATTAAAATTTGCGACATTTATGAAAGGTTGTGTCACACCACGAGCTACGCCCGAGACGCGGACACGGAACCTAGGACCACAAGTGATCCCAAGCTAACCCTGCTGGCATGATCATAAGCATACTAAAGAATATAAACTGTTGCGGAAGATAAATCATACTTAAAACAAAAAGAAGGGGAATACCAATATACTAAACTGAGATAAATGAAAACTGATGAGTTTAATACAATGAAAATATTAACTCAACGCTATGCTGAAACTAACTATGTCTGAAATAAGCCTCTAAACTGGACTACAAATACTGGGACAAGCCCCAGCTAAATCTAGCAAAACTGAAACTAAAAGACTTAAGACTGAAATTAAACTCATGACTATTGTCCTCGGAGAATGAGGACTCACCACTGAATCTGCTGAACTGGAGATCGGAAATTGATCTATGTGTGATCTGGATGCTGAGAACCTGAACCTACATCACGAAAAGATGTGGCGCACGTATGCGTCAGTACTTGAAGGTACTGAGCATGTAGGATAGAGTAAAGCTTAAATAAAACATAACTGAACAAGCACAAAAGCAAGTATAATAATTTGTACATGATATACTGAATTCTGAGTAACTGGATTCAATGACCAATTTATAACATGATGAAACTGAATACTGAATATACTAATAAATGGTCAATGCAGAGAGTCTGACTGAACTATGGGAGGTACTTATAATCGATAGTAAAACCACATGAGAAAAATATGGAGTCCGATGTATACGCCCCGTCAAGAGGACCCAATATACCCTGCAAAAGGTATAAAGGCATGCTGGCGTGGTCACTAAACGGATTGCCCACGGAGGGGACTTACAACCTACTTGGCTAGTAGTTGTGGTACTATTTGGGTACGGTTAACCTTAGTCCAACTCGGTATTATGCTACTCCTAATGAATTTTTTTAATTAATTGATTATGACTGAGTTTCTATAACTAGTGGATTGCTCAAAACAAAACATGCAAACTGAGAATGCAACAATTAATCTGGTAATTATGCATTTATAACTTAGGCATGTATATCTGAAGTAACTGAAATATCTGACCTAGCATGTGTAATTCAAAAACTAAAGAAATACAAAGTTAGGGTTATGAAATTCATGCGATAAGCTGAATAATAACATGATAATATGATTTGGAACATATAACTAATAAATTCGTAAAGTTCTGTTGAAGTTCTAGAAACCCTAGGTTTAATCATAATAAGTGAATCTAGAATATGACTGAAAACTAGGGACCCAATGGGTGAAAGGAACCCACTAGTGATATCCCACATACCTAGTGATAAAATTCACGGAAAAATACTTAGATTTCGTGGCTGGAACTGCTGGAAACTTGATGTGTTCTTGAATTAGGGTTCTTGAGCTGTTTCTCCTTTCTTGCCTTTAATTTTCTAACTTTTGATTAATGATTTTGACTTAGGTAAGTTTTAGTTATGTTTCTAGGCTTAAACTGACTAAAATCTGATTATTTAGGGCCGAAATGACGTATCTTAAGATTTAAACGAAGTGGGAAAAGACCAAAAGACCCCTAGGTAAGTTGCTGTCGGACCAAACAACGACCTTGAAAGACGGTCTGTCATTCCATCGACGGTCCATCGTTTGGGTCTGTTCGACAGGCCTTTACTAAAACGGGCATAACTTTTTACTTGGAACTCTGATTTTAGCAAGTCGGTGGCTACTAATTCAATTATCTATCTGTTGATATGTCATGGGACACCTAATTCATTTTGTGCTAAGAGTTATGATCATTTGACGTTGACCCTACTGCATTTCCCCCCTAACTGGTTGCGAGTTCCAACCTACGGTCAGACCTACGGACTGTGGGTCCACTTACGGACCGTGCTGTTCACCTGTGGTCCTTGTCAGAGAGTGGCTGAAGGGGGTCTCGATCGACGGTCATGGACTACGGACCATCGTCTGACCTAACGACTGTAGGTCCGTCCGTCGATCAAGAGTTAGCCAATTTTTTCCGGCTGAGTTTTTGAGAGTCTCTAATCGCATCAACGGTTGTGCAGGATGGACCGTGGGTTAGGCTAAGGTCCGTCGATGGTCACGTCGACTGCACCTGCAAATTTTTCTGAAAAATTGATTTTTGGTCTGTTTTGGCTATGCGGTGTTACATTATTTTCCCCTTGGGAACATTCTTCCTCGAATAAAGACTAAACTAGATGAAATAGAGGTAGAGAGCATAAAAACATACTATTAATCACTAAGAACTGAGTTTCTGATTGAATTGAGTTCCGAGAACATGTAAATACGCTGAAAATGCAAGTACAAACTGAGGGAACATGATTCTAAGACTGAATTTACGCATGAATGACTGGAAAACCGAAGAGGAACTATTACCTCAAGCTGGAGTGGAATCGGAAGGAAAAAGGTGAGGATACTTGGCTTTCATGGCTGCTTGTACTTCCCAAGTAGCTCCCTCTATGGACTGACTCCTCCACAAAACCTTGACTGAAGCGACTTCTTTGTTTCTCAACTTTCTAACCTTACGGTCAAGAATCTCAACTGGTACATCCTCATAAGATAGACTATCTTTCACCGCCACACTCTCTAATGACACTATAGATGCTGGGTCACCCACACACTTCTTCAATAGTGAGATGTGGAAAACCGGATGCACTACTGCTAAGTCTGCTGGTAATTCTAACTAATATGCCACCTTGCCAATCCTTTTCAAGATCTTGTACGGGCCTACATATATAGGATTGATCTTCCCTTTCTTGCCAAATCTCATCACCCCTTTCATAGGTGACACTTTCAGAAATACCCCATCATCAACTTAGAACTCTAGTTCCCTTCTCCTTACATCAGCATAAGATTTCTGACGACTCTGGGCTGTCTTAAGTCTATATCTAATGAGTTGGACTTTCACCATAGCATGAAGGACTGAATCTGGCCCTATCAAAGCTGCTTTACCTACTTCAAACCAACCAACAGGAGATCTAGATCTATGCCCATACAAATCCTCATAAGGGCCATCTGAATTCTAGAATGGTAGCTATTGTTGTAGGCAAACTCAATCAGAGGAAGGTGATCATCCCAACTACCTTTGAAATCAATCACACAAGTTCTCAACATATCCTCTAGGGTCTTAATAGTACACTCTGCCTGTCCATCTGTCTGTGGATGAAATGTTGTGCTAAGGTTAACTTTAGTACCAAGACCCTTCTGGAATGACTTCCAGAAATGAGAGGTAAACTGAGGACCTCTATCTGAGATGATAGACAAAGGAACCCCATGTAACCTCATAATTTCATTAATGTTTAGCTTGGCATAGTCCTCTGCCGAATCTGTAGTCTTGACCGCCAAAAAGCGAGAAGACTTAGTCATCCTATCAACTATCACCCAAATGGAGTCATGCTGTCTGCGCGTACGCGGTGTGATGAAATCCATATTGATTAATTCCCACTTACAAGTAGGAATGTCGATCTCTTGAGTCATACCCCATGGTTTCTGATGTTCTACCTTTAGTTGCTGACAATTGGGGCATTTACACACAAAATCTGCTATATCCCTCTTCATACCATTCCACCAATAGACTTCCCGCAGATCGCGGTACATCTTAGTGGCACCTAGGTGAATAGAATATATGGAGTTATGGGCTTCTGAAAGAATATGTTGTCTCAACTCGCCCACATCAGGAACACACAATCTACCCTGGTATCGAAGTACACCAGCTCCCCCTTTGGGAGAAAACCTCCACTCTCTGATTGTGGACTGCACCTTTTAGTTCAAGCAAGATTGGATCACTGTCTTCCTTTTCCTTAACCTACACTACCAAAGAATATTCTGCCCCATTTTGAACTGTTACACCATTGTTTGATATGCTCATAAGGCGAACTCCCAAGCGAGCAAGCCTGTGAACATCCTTCACTAGCTCCTTTCTTTCTTCCTCAACATGGGCTACACTACCCATAGATAGTCTACTAAGAGCGTCTGCTACTACATTCTCCTTACCAGGATGATAATGCACACTCATATCATAATCCTTAATGAACTCAAGCCATCTCCTCTGGCGAAGATTCAACTCTTTCTGGGTGAAAACATACAGAAAGCTCTTATGGTCAGTTAACACATATACATGAGCACCATACAAGTAGTGTCTCCAGATCTTGAGTGCAAAACCAACTGCTGCAAGCTCGAGGTCATGAGTTGGATAGTTCTTCTCATGCACCTTAAGCCATCGTTTGGGTCCGTAGGTTAGGTCTGTTCGACAGGCCTTTACTAAAACGGGCATAACTCTTTACTCGGAGCTTTGATTTTAGCAAGGTCGGTGGATATGGAAAGGTAATTCAATTATATATCTGTTTATATGTCATGGGACATCTAGTTCGTTATTTTCTAAGAGTTATGATCATTTGAAGTTGACCCTACTTCATTTCCCCCCTAACTGGCTGCTAGTTCCCACCTACGGTCAGACCTACAGACCGTTGTTCCACTTACGGACCGTGCTGGTCACCCGTGGTCCTTGTCATAGAGTGACTGAAGGGGGGTCTCGATCAACGGTCACGGACTACGGACCGTCGTCTGACCTACGGACCATAGGTTCGTCCGTCGATCAAGATTTAGCCAATTTTTCCCGGCTGAGTTATTCGGAGTCTCTGATACCACTGACGATTGTGCAGGACAGACCGTGGGTCAGGATACGGTCCGTCAATGGTCACATCGACTGCACCTGCAGATTTTTTTGAAAAATTGTTTTTTTGTCTGTTTTGGCTACGGGGTGTTACAGGTTGTTACTTTTATGATAAGTCACAATAAGCATTTGCTCATACTACCTTTATTCGTCTATAAATATAGTAATTTCCTCTTATTTTAAAACAACAAAAAATTTGAACTTCTTTTTCTAGAAATTAAATAATTGTGTATTTTGCTCCTGTTGAATGACTCGCTGACACCATTTTTTTGTATTAATATACTCGTGAATAGAATTATTCTTTCCTGAGAGGATTTATTTCTTTAAATCTTTGGTACTAGGGGAGGATAATTTCCTTAAGGGAACATTGAACATTGTACATTTAGTGGACTCGGCTTTTTCTATTATGTTTCATTCTATTGTTACAAATCCTTGTGTGTTTTAACAGTCATTAATTTATGGTTATCTTACGAACATTTACTTTTGAGTACATATTTTAAATTTTGTTGTTAATGTTTCTGCAATATTATTGTTATAAGTATTTGTTAGTACATATTAAATAACAAACTTTAGTTGAGTATTCAACCAAAACTGTTTCTATTGAAATTGTTGAAGGTACAATAAAAAAAAAACTAACAAATCTCTAATTTTTTCATCAATAATGTCATTTCTTCACAAACAAGGATGAGATTTTTTTACTTTTATGTTATTGTTATCTATTTTTCTAAATTTTATCACTAGAGATTATGAGTACTTTAAGTATTGAAAGTTGATTGAAGTGTTAGCCAGTTTTCTGAGGCATGTTAGTTTAAAATATAAGAAGTTTTCTGGTTAGAATGATTTGTTATGATCATTTGATATCTCATAGTTTACTCCATTTGATCTATTTTTTTCTCATTTTTTTGTTGTCTCCTTAAAATTGTATTGCTTATTTTTCGTTTGGTATGTATACGATCTCACTTGGACAAATATTTCATACTTCTAATATTTTTCTTTTTTTTTTTCATGTCATTCAACTCTACTAAATATTTTAGGTGTGATTTATGACTATTTTCAGCAATCTTAATTTGAAGAATATGAAACAAAACCTGCTTTTAATAAAAGTAATATCTTAAGTTACAAAAGATATGCCTATTAACTTATATTTGTTGTCCTTTCTGTCCTAAGTCATTCCTGAGCATTTTAGTTATTAAAGTTAGACTCATTTTTAATTTTTTGATGTTTGAGAATATTTCTTTGACCTGTGTCTAGAATCAAATATTTTGATCTACTTGTTGTTTTATAATGCAACAACTATACATACATATTTCTGAAAAAGTTGTAAAGTTGCATTGATGAAGCATATAGAATGGCCTTCAGAACAACATTTTAATTAAGAATAAATATCTAAAAGGGTCAACAATATTATTTTTACCATTGTTTGATCTATTTTTTTACCTTCCATAAATATTGTTAGAATGACGA
Organism: Solanum sitiens; assembly: GCA_016801875.1. Taxonomy (NCBI): domain Eukaryota; kingdom Viridiplantae; phylum Streptophyta; class Magnoliopsida; order Solanales; family Solanaceae; genus Solanum; species Solanum sitiens. Next base: position 868,070 of record JABWTJ010000482.1, on the reverse strand, counting down.
AGTAACACTAACAAAGAGTGGTGAACGTTTGACCTCAAACAAGTAGATTGTCTCTAAAAAAGATTTATTTATATTGTTCTGGTACACATTTTTAACTGTCCTAACTTACTTAGAACTAATATTGATTATAGAAAAAATTTATATACTTTTTTTTTTTATATTTTTCATGTACAAAAGAATAGAACAAAAAATATGTCTAATCGCTACATCAACACATCACGCAGTTTTAACAAGACAATAAAATCATAAAACATATATTATTGTAAATTACATAAAAGATAAAAACTATTCGACATCAAAACAGTTTTTAATCATTCATTATATATTTAAAATGCTTGAGATATGTGATAATGTGAAGTCATTTAATTTTGAAAAAATGCACAAGTAGCCCCTAGACTATGATCGAAATCCCAGAGACACATCTTAACTATTCTTATGTCCTATTACCCCCCTAAACTTTTTTTTTTTGTAATTTTGTGCACCATCTTGTCTTACGTGGCATGCAAATATCTTCCACGCACCTCAATTGTGTGGAGTGATGTAGTGTGCCACGTAAGAAAAAAGGTGTATAAAATTATAAAATAAATAAATTCAGGGGGTAATAGGACCTTAAATTAGCTAAGGTGTGTGTCTGGGATTTTCATCATCGTCTAGAGGGATACTTGTGTATTTTCCCTTTAATTTTTATTTAAATGTACTTAAAACCTACTAAAAAAAATTTTCCTATAACAATCGATTATTGGAAAGGCTGTTCAAAAGCATAAATAAATTATTTATCGAGCGGGTAATTACCTAGTTAATTCCATAATAGTAAATAATATCATATCGACAATATTTATCTTGAGTGACCTATCATTTTTGGCATTAATATAAGACTTAACTAAAATAACAAAAAAAAAACTAACAGAAGAAGTTAAATAAAGCACCTCATAATGGGAGAAACTTTACAAAAGCTTCCCTCAATAACATCAACTTTTGTTTCTTGGGATGTGATAAAGGATGTAGGAACTTCCATTAATGATGCATATTGAACACCATCCACTTTCTACTGCTTATTCATATTTATGTAGCAAATACGAAAATAACATTGATTAGACCATATGTTAATTAAATACTTGTATGAAGTGATGAAGAATGTTTCCGAAAGATGTAATTACATGCTTATTAAAATATATACAAACATACATTTACACTTCTATTACAAAAAAAAAAATCAATATTTAGTGAGAATGCATTGAACGCTACAACTACTAAATTTCAACATCTAGAAACAAAGACCAAATTAGCCCACTATTGCATATACAATAGCTGGAGACAATATAGTTTGGATACATTTTCCGAGTATACGAAATAAAGATTAGGCATACATTTTACACACACACACACACACACACACACACACACACACACACACAAACACACACACACAGACACACACGCACACACGCACACGCACACGCGCACACACACACACGCACACACACACCCACACACCCACACACCCCACACACACACACACAAAAACAAACACACACACACACACACACACACACACACACACACACACACACAGACACACACACATATATATATATATATATATACAAGGTAAATTACCCGTGCTTCGCACGGGGTTGGACTATTTTATTAAACTTACATATGATTATTTGGTAATATGACTTACAGTAAATGATTAAGTTTCATGGAAAATGAGTAATGAAAAAGGTTCATAAGAAGTTTAATTAATGTATTTCAATTCGATTCCTCTATAGCAAAAAAACTATAATAGTGGCAAAAATAAAAGTTTTGTTTACTAAAAAACTACATGTAATAAATTCAACCATTTCAACAACGTTATGAGTTGTGGAATTAATGGTGCAAAAGTAGTAACGTGACATTGCAATCAAAATCAATTTTCTTTGTTTATACGAAGAAACCTGTAGAAAGGGACAAAAGAGAAGATCAATTTTCAATCATCTTCTGTGTAACTTTTAACAAAGTTAAAAGAGAAAAGTCACCTAAATAGCAAAAAGAGTAGTCATACTTACATGAATCACTACGACTTACAGAAAAGATTAGTTATCTCCTATTTTTTTATATCGTCTTCCTAAATTTGAAAATATTATTTTTATTATTAATCCATCTTGATTTTTATATATTTTCTCGTCTACTGCAAATTCTTCTTTATTCATTATAATTCTTGTTGTAACTTATATCATGTTGTAATTTATATTCTAGGCAATTTATTTGTATTTCTAGCATAAATATAATCTTTCTTTGTGCTAATATTGATTTATTACATACTCCTGCTAACATATTTTCTTCTAGCCTTTCTTTTCTATATTTTAACTCTTGTCTTTTTTCAATTATTTTCTCTATCAGTTGTTGCTTATATATTTCTTTGTTCATATTGTTTTTTCAGATAACAAACATATTTATATTCTGTTTTAGAAATTATATTTATCAAAAGTTTGTTTTGCTAGTATCTACTTTAGTAAGTTGTAATAGTTCATATTCTATGTATAAGGTTTTTAACTTTTTCTGTGTCCTTCGTACTTTTCTTTCTATCTTAGTTTTTGTTATAGTAGTCACTTTATTTGATGGTGGATTATTCTTCATGGTTTTAAGAATAAAATATTTTTTCATAATATTTTTTTTAATTAGATTTAATCTTTGTATTTCATTAGCGTTGTTTTCTATATATTCTAATTCATTTTCTCTAGTTCGTAAATATTTATATAAATTTTCAATTAGTAATTTTTAAAGTAGATCTATTTCTTCTTTAGTTTTTCTCCAGAATTGTAAATATAAATAATCTATCATTGATCTATGAATAATTCTAGATCATCATATAAATCTATGTCAAAATCATCTAGTATAATTAATTCTGCCCAACCTTGAATTGTTTCTTCAATTATCTCGTATGTCAATAATATTTCATAAATTGTTCTTTTTATATCGGTATTAAGATCTTTTAATATATAAAGAATTAATATTTTATAGTTAACATCATCTTCTAATAAATAAGAATTCATTGTAACATGTTTTTGCTAAAATTTTATTCCTTCTAACCTCTTAATATATTATACTTATTTATTATGTAATAATAATAATTTAATAATTATCTCGTCTAGTCACTACTACGGTTTTCTTCTTTGATTAGTTACCCTAACAGCGCCTCAACTCTGTTTACTCCCCTAATTGGCCTTCTTGCCTAATGGTTTCAACTTTAGGATGGTATAGTCTGGGCATACTTACTCTAAGAATATTTTCGTAGCAAACTTTCTAAAGATGGTTATTATAACATTATTAAAACATAATAAACATGTATAATCAATAAGAGATTATTAGGAATAAATCAGTTTAGCTACTCATAAATAAAAATAAGTATACCTGTTTCTGTAGGTTTGTCAATTCTTCTTTGTTTTCCATAGATTTTTCTTTGTTGTTAACTTCTTTTATACCTGACAGCTCTGATACCAATTTGGGGGGGTGGAAGCGGAATTAAGAAGAAGAAAGAGTTATTTCGAAAGGCTTATTTTATAATAAGGGGAAACCCTCTATTTATACAAAAAAACTTACATCTTTGGCCAAGTGGCCAATACTACTTTACACATGGCCTTTTTTTAATTCGGCCGATACAAAAACCAAAAAACAATTACATAATAGCCTTTACTTTTTACATATGGCCGACATACTACTATTCATAACTTTATATCTTTACATAATGGCCTTTACTTTTTACATATGGCCGACATACTATTCATAACTTTATATCTTTACATAATAGCCTTTACTTTTTATTCTAGCTGTACTTCTGGGATATAGTTGTCTTCTCCGTTACATTTTGTGCATAGGTGATCTGGGTATGTTTGGCCTACTAATTTATAGTATCTAGTCATCAGGTTTGGCGAAATAAAATTTTTTCTGATAGCTCTTGTGGTAGGTGGCTGCTCTGGCTTCAGCAAGCTTAATATCCATTGGCGTAGTTCTTCCATATCTGCTGTTTTTAGCTCTCTACAATTGGAGTATATCTCGATTATAGTAGCTCCAAATTGCATTTTAATTTAGATAATTGTTTGATAATTCATTCAAAATGGTAGCTATCCCAATAGTCCTTTTATTTGCATAGAATTTTGGGATATTTACTCTTTGTATTTCTTCTTGTACTTCTATTTTTTCCGGGATTATCATTTCTTTGGTTAAACCTATTTTGATAACTTGTATTATAGGTTTAATTTCGTCATATAATATCTCTGCAGTTGCTGAGTAAATCTTTATATAAAATAAAATTCCTTTAGTTATTCTCTTATAATGTAGAAATTCTTTATGTAGTTCAGGTATCTTAGCTATTTCTTCTCCTGTTGTGGTGTATACTGTACTCAAAAGTCCATAATTGTAGCAAGTTGCTACTAGATTTGAATTGGTACCTGGTTGTGCTATAAGTTTATTATATCCCTGTAAGTGCTGGGTTATATAATTTTCATTTGGATTTTGGGTATCTTTAGCTCTGGGGTTCAGATTCAAAAAGGTTTGGATTTTGTGTATATTTTCTATATATGTCCTGGTGATATAGTTATATATTTGTTTATGTGAATCCAAACTGGTTTTGTAGGTATTTACTTGTGGAGGTACAAATATGTCTTTTTGGTATTTTCTGGAAGGTATGGTTTTGAAAATAGCTTGTTCATATTGGTATTTGTGTATTTTGTCTTACCATCTTCCTTTTTTGTTGTTGATCCTCCTGTAGATGTGCTACCTGTAGCTGCATATATCATTTTGTTATGGGTTTTAAGGTGTTTCCCAACGTCACCTTCTAGCTCCGCATGTTTTGAGTCATGCTGCTGACTTAGCTCCGCATGTTTTGAGTCATGCTGCTGACTGTTAACTGTCTTTTTTAGTATTTGTACTTCACTTTCTATTTTTTCTATTTTCTGACAAAGTATTGTCATTGTAGCTAGTATTTTCTCCATTGTATCTTTCTCTGGAGAGATAATCTGCAATGAGATTTTTGTTAGTCTTGATTACTTCAATTGTAAATGTAAAATTTAATATATTTAATACTAATCTCCTTATTTCCTTTATTGTAACTGAATCTTGTACCTTTTTGGTTATCCACCACTTTACCTGTGTATTGTCTGTTCTCACAATAAATTTATTGTAAACAATATATGGTTCAAATGCTAATAAACATTTATATAATGCAAACAATTCTTTTCTATTTATTTCCCATTTTAGTTGTGCTTCTGTATAGGATCTTGAGTGGTATCTGCAATGGTGTTCTATTTTTTCTTTGTCATATCTATATTTTAGGACTCCTCCGTAACTGTGATTGCTTGAATCTGTTTCAACAATATAAGTAAATGATTTATTTTCATTGGGAAAATATAGTTTTGGTAGTTTTTTGCATAAGTTTTTAATATGTCTTATATGTTCTTTATCTTTATTGTCAAAATGATATTCGACATCTTTCTTAAGTTTTTTGTGTAATGGTTTTAACTATTCTGATAATTTTGGTATATATTCTCTTACTTGGTTTACTAAGCCTAGAAAGGATTGTAATTTCTTTTTTGTATCTATATTTTCATCAATAGTGATTATTTTATTTACTATGTGGGTTTGCATCTTTATCCCATTTTTATCTATTTGTATTCCTAGAAATTCTATCTGAGGTTTCATAATTTCTGCTTTCTTTTTACTTAGGCTTATACCTGAATGTTTAATTATGTGTATAATTTTTTTAATAACCTGATATGTTCATCTTGTGTTTTTGAATATAATAATATATCATCTATATAGACAATGCAATTTTCTAATTGATTAAAATAGTTATCCATAAAATGTTGATATCTACCTGGTGCATTTTTATATCCAAATGGTAAAACATTTCATTCATAAAATCCTTGTGGTACAGTAAATGCTGTTAGTTGTTTATATTCTTCTTCTAATTTCAAGTGATAAAATCCTGATTTACAATCGAATTTACTGAAATAATTATATCCTTGTATCTGTCTTATTTTTAGTATCTTATTTGGTATTGGGTAATTATATGTTTTAGTTTTAGCATTCAAGTTACGATAATCTATGACCATTCTACTTTTACCTCATTTTTGTTCACTATGTTTATTAACTATAAATGCTGGACTTGTATGTTTACTATTACTTTCTTGTATATAATTATTCTTCAATAGTTCATTTATATGCATTTTAAATTCTTTTAAATCATCAAAATTATATTTTAATGGTTCTTGTGTTATTATACTATTTTCATCTATTAATTCAATCTTTTCTTTTATCTTATGCTTTTCCCATCCTTGTAATGGATTTTCACTATATAATAATTCTAGTTGTTCGTTAATTATTTTAACCTTATCTATTGTAAATATGATAATTTCTAATTGTGTTATTTGGTTTTTACTTATATTTTCCATTTCCTGGTTTATTTTTTCACTTCCTTTTATCCATTCTATGGGTTTTCTTTGTTTGTTATTTACTCGTTTTGCTCTTATTTTATTTCCACATGGTGTAGTAAACCACCAATGTGTTTTTGTTATAATATGTGGGTAAAATCTTTCTAAAAACGGCATTCCTAATAACATATCTTTTGTTGTAAATTCAAAATTATACATTTCTTCTATTGTTAGTATTTTATCCCATATTTGTATTTTTATATTTTTTGCTTTATATGTAATCATGCTACCTTCATTGTTAAATCCTGTCACTGCCATAGGTGTTTTTAATTTCTCCCATTTATCTTCTGGTAAACAATTATATTTACATATATTTGCTTCTGCTCCTGTATCTATCATGGGAGTATAATATCTGTTGTGGTATCCTTCTACAATAATTTTTGCAAGTATATATATTTTCATTATTCATTTTGTTCTTTTAATAATTATTTTCTTATTTTGGTAAATTATTATTAATTGTTCATTCTCTATATTATATGGTTTAACTTTTTCTAACCATTTTATTCCTAAGGTAATATTCTGGCTTCCTTGATAGATTTTAAATGGTATTACTATTGGTATTTCTCCTATAATTATTTCTTTTTCTATTACTTCTTCGTTTGTGTTTACTATTTCACTAGGTAATCCAGGGCATAAGTGTCCTGTTTTTATAATTTCTGTTTCTAATACTAATTCTCTTGTTATATAATTCTCTTCTTGTCCTGTGTTTATTAAAATTTTATATTTTCTCTGGTCTATTATTCCTGTTACAGAATAGTGGTATAGTGTTGTCTCTTCTATATTTAATAAATTTTGTGAGTTTTCATAGTTCCTTTTAGATGTGCTCATTCTTGATGAGGTAGTTCTAGTTAATGTATTTGGTACACTTGAAGTACTCAATCTTTCTTTTACAATTTCTAAATCTTCTTCTATGTCAATTTCTTTGTAGCTATAATCATTGTTGTCTATTATAGTAATTATTTTTTCAAAAGGATTTTCTATTTTTATTTTATCAATTTTATTTCTTGCCGTTACTTTATTTTTTTGTTGTTAGTATGTATAGGTTTTTACATCTTGCTGTAAATATTTTACTGCCTGATGCTAGTTCTATTCCAGACATTTTCCAATATAGAACTAATGATTTATCTATGTTTCTATCTGTTAATGCCACTGAGTAATTGGCACTTATTATAAATTTAAATTTTTGGTATATTAAGTTCCCTTTCACTACAATAATTACGCTTTTTTCTATAGGGTATATAATCCTATCATCTGCTAAATATATTTCAATAGGTGTATCTATTCCTTCTCTAAAACAGGCTTTTATCAATATTTATGTTCCTCCTAAGTGTACGTACTTTATGGGTGTTTTAGCTTTTATATCTTGTATTTCTTTATTTATTATCCTCTTATTTAATATACGTATTTGTGCTTTTCCTTTTGTATAATTACAATCTATAATGTGTTCTTTTTGTCTAACTACATAATATTCATCTTTTTGTCTTTTAAACTAGTTTCTTATAATAGGTATTTCAAGTACTTTTTCAACACTTAAATCTAATTCTTTTCCTTTTATTTGTTCAAAGATTGTATTATCAAATATAATTTTTTGTTCTGCTAATTCCTCATTTTGATATTCTTCTTTGGATATTATTTTTATATTATCTTCAGACATTAAACTTCGTTCATTACTTCATTATCTGGATCAATCTCTATTTCTTCATTTTCTAATTCAGTTTCTATATCCGATACTTCATATATACTATCATTTTAACTTAATTCATAGTCTATGTAATTGTCACGACCCAAAATCGAGCCGCGAGTGGCACCCACACTTATCCTACTATGTGAGCGAACCAACCAATCTAAAACCCCAACATATTGAACAAAATACAAAGCGGAAGACTTAAAACCATTAACGAAATCAATTAATTAACTTCTAAAATTTAAAACTCATTATCCCCAAATCTGGAAGTCATCATCACAAGAACATCTATCCTCAAGTTACAAATCTAGAAGTATCTAAGAAGCTAAAATAAATAAAAGGCTAGTCCATGCCGGAAGTTCAAGGCATCAAGACATTGAAGAGAAGATCCAGTCCAAGCTAGAAGCATTAGCTCACCCTGAAATCCGGTGTAGTGACGACTGGCTAGAAGTGCTGCTGAGTTGAAGACGACGGTACGTTTGCTGCATTCCCCAAATAACAAAGAAAGAAACAACAAGTAGGGGGTCAGTACAAACACAAGTACTGAGTAGGTATCATCGGCCAACTCAAAATAGAAAACAGTATATATCAGTTCATATCATAAATCAACTACAATACTCAACATGTAGCAACAAGTACTATAATCATCAATAAGTACTACCAAGTTCATCCATGAGGACTCAAGCCTCAATACCATACTCATTTGGGAAATTAGATTCATTACATTGAGTATATTTTAACATCTCACAAGATTCATTATCTTTCTTCCTCTTGTGTCGGTACGTGACACTCTGATCCCCTACTAGTATGTGTCGGTACGTGACACTCCGATCCCCTAATTCTACGTGTCGGTTCGTGACACCCGATCCCCTAATACTATGTGTCAGAACGTGACACTCCGATCCCCTAATTCTACGTGTCGGTTCGTGACACCCGATCCCCTAATACTATGTGTCGGAACGTGACACTCCGATCCCCTACTTCTACGTGTCGGTTCGTGACACCCGATCCCCTAATACTATGTGTCGGAACGTGACACTCTGATCCCCTACTTCTACGTGTCGGTTCGTGACACCCGATCCCCTAATACTATGTGTCGGAACGTGACACTCCGATCCCCTACTTCTATGTGTCGGTTCGTGACACCCGATCCCCTAATACTATGTATCAGAACGTGATACTCTCGACGGTCCGTCGTGCCCATGACGGTCCGTCGTTGGATACGTCGTCTCAGACAGTTTTTCCAGAAATAAAATCTGCTGCTCAAAACGACTAAGCAGGTCGTTACACTTTGACCTTAAATCGTCTACATATCTCTAGCATTATAAGAATGAGGTTATGTGTTATTCTGGATTTAGGAACGGACTAAGCTTCTAAAATTGAAATAATGGTATGAGATTCGAATAGAAGCAATATTAGCTTGAGTAGATAAGATATCTCAAGGCGGTATGAATAGTGTAAGGAAGATAAGAATAACTTCAGTTATGAGAGGAAAAGATCATACAAGTAGTGCAAGAGATGAGAAGGCCTTTATTGCAGTAGATATATAAGTATGGAAGTCATATTTTAAAGAAAAGTTGATCTCATCTGTAATTTGTCAGTCTCTTCAAACCCGAAAAATGTGATATGACTAAATAAAATGATTAGGACATATGTAGTGATTAAATGGTAAAATAGTTTATTAACATGATGTAATTTTCCATAGAGATCATGAAAAATTGTCTTAAGACAATAAGGATGACATCTTAGGGCCACGATACGCAAAAATTTAATTCGTAGGTCATGGAATAATTGTTGTAGAATAAATTAAATTCTTAGGTCATGAGATGATGTCCGCGGGCCATGAAAATGGTGTCTTTTTACTATAACGTCTTTGAAACATGATAATCATAAATTTAATCATTAGGTCATGAAATAATGTCTGCAAACCATGAATTAAAGAATTTAGAATATGGCACCTTTGGAACATTAAAACAATGATAAAAGAGTGTGGATCTATTTTTTGATGCAATTTGGCCATATTGCGATATTTACAGCTTGATTTGATAGATATTTCTGCAGATATATTTTTGGGGGCTCAATAGATTTCCGTAACTTGATTAAACCTTAGATCGAAGTTAATGTGATTCTCGGACTCAATATTATTCTCTACATGACAATCATACATTTGATTTGGTTATCTTACCTAAAGATCTAAAAGCTATGGAAAATAGTGGGTTATTTTGGGTGAAACATGAAGATGGTAATCCAGTTCCATGGTACAAAGCTAGATTAGTTGTGAAGGAATTTAACCAGAAAAAGAGAAAAGATTTTGATGAGCTATTCTCTCCAATTGTGAAGATGTCATCCATCGTGTGTTTCTAGGCTTGCCTGCAAGTCTGGACTTGGAGGTTGAACAAATGGTTGTAAAAACGGTTTTCCTCCATGGTGACTTGGATGAAGAAATTTCTATGGAGAAATCAGAAGGCTTTGAATTCAAGGGAAAAGAGAATTGTGTTTGCAAGTTGAAGAAGAGCTTGTACAGTTTAAAACAAGCTCACAAGCAATGGTACAAGAAGTTTGGTTCTATTATGAGTAGCAGGGCTTTAAGAAGACTTCTTCTGACCATTGTGTTTTTGTGTGAAATCTCTTTGGTGAATTTATTATTGTTTTGCTTTATGTTGATGACATGTTTGTTGTTGGTCATAATACTTGCAGGAATAAAAAGTTGAAGAAAGATTTGAATAAGTCTTTTTCTATGAAAGACTTGGGAATAGAAAGACAAATTCTTGGCATGCAGATTGTTCGTGATAGAGATACCATGAAGTTCTAGTTGTCAGAGGATAAGTACATTCAGAAAGCACTTCATAAATTTAACATGGACAAAGCTAAGGGTGTCGGTACACCTTTAGCTATGCACTTCAAATAGAGTACTAAGTGTAACATCTCGCAACTAGAAGGAACTAGAAAAGAGCTTAAAATCTGAAAATACTCATTTTTGGAAAGAAAAAGAAAACCTGGAAAATTTGTCTAAGTTAGGAAAATGAGTTTTGGTCATTTTCATACGATCATAACTCCTAGATCAGGATAAGTTAGGAGTAGTTCCAGACATGCTTGGAAAGCCCTTAGAACATAATTGAAGTTTTCGTTGAATTCTTGATGGTTGTGTTGTTAAAGTTTTCATTCATGTTTTCGGGTGTAATTTTGGGTTGAATTTATTGTATATTTATAGTACTAGTGATCCTAACTGTTTGGGGAAAGAACGATGGAAGTTTAGAGGGTTTAGAGATGAAAAGCGAAAAAGAAAAGCCGAGAGAACTTGGGTACAAGGGTTGGGGTAATGCACCTCTCAGAGCCCCAAAGGACAACCTCTATCCATAGGACCTTGGGGCTCCGCACCAGCCATAGAGACCCACCCTGTTCTCTGTAAGATGAGGGCTGGAGCCCCACGCCTCTCAGAGCGGCAGGGATGCCAGTTTTTCCCATTCTTTCCCCACATTTTCGTACTAGTTCCTAAGTGATGCACCAATATTTCTTAGTTGATTCCAACGCTCTAAGATACATCTAAACTTCATGAAATCATCCATAAATATGAGATCATGAACCTTGAATCCATAATACAATTCAAAGAAAGTTAAGATTAAAGTCAAAGAAGCTAAGAGTCAAGTCTAGAAGTTAAGAAGAAAGTCAAAGCAAAATTCTTAAAAGTTTTCAAGAGTCTTTCTCAATGTTTTAACTTTGTTTTTAAGACTCAAGTTTCAGGCCAAGTATAGAGTAAGGAGTTGAGTTTATTTCTCAAAGGTTATAAGAGAACTACGTATTCCCTAAGAGTTTATAAATGTTTTCACATTTAAGATAAGAGGAAACTAAGACTTCCTAGAGAGTTTTGAGCAAGAAAAGGGAACATCGATTCCAAGAGAGCCTTTAAGCTAAGTGTTGAGCAATTATCTCAACCCAAAGAAAGAAGTTATTTTAAAAACACATGAGCTAAGTATATTTTTGAGAGTAGTATTGAGCACCGAGGATATCTGAAAAGCCCCACTAAGTAGAGTCCATTTCATGGGTGTGAAGTGCACCACATCTAATGAGAAGGATGCTATGAAGTGTTTTAGGAAAAATTCACTTTCTTGATATTCTTATCGTGTGTTGGTATGATCTCCTTTCTAATTCATCGTTATGCGCTTAAGATCATGCCATGTCGTAGAGTTCACGCATGGAATGCTAATGCACGCAATGCTACCGCAGTTCTTCTAGTCCCAGACCATGAGGTTTCGAATGTAGAGTTATGGAATGTGATTCAAATTTTGGCTCAAAGTATGACCAACCAGAATAATCAATAAGTTCCAGTTCCTACTAATAGAAATAGTGGATAAGTGGCAACTAGGATTCGACATTTAGTTAGGAAGAATCCACTTAAGTTTTAGGGTCCCAAGTTGTGTGAGGACCCACAGAAGTTCATTGATGAGGCTAAAAAATTATTTGGTGTGATGCAAGTAACTGGTAGTGATAGGGTGAAATTGGCATCCAACCATCTTAAGGATGTAACTCACATATGGCTCACTCTGTGGAAAGACAACATAGACTAATTTTTCTTTTGTAACTCAGTATAGTAATAAACTTCAGTGTAAATCCAAAAACTCTCTCAGAACCTTTATCAGTATCTACTCCAGTTGGTGACCCAGTTATAGCTAGACAGGTATATAGTAATTGCCCATCACAGTCTCTCAGAAAATCACCTTAGCAGATATTAGCTTCTAGAGTTAGAAATGGTAGACTTTGATGTCATTCTAGGCATGGATTGGTTACATTCCTGTTATGCCTCAGTTTATTGTAGAACAAGGATTGTTCGTTTTCAGTTTACAAATGAACCAATCTTAGAATGGAAGGGTAGTAGCTTAGCTCCTATGAGACGATTCATTTCTTACCTTAAGGACAGAAAGATGATCTCTAAGGGTTATATCTATCAACTAGTTTGAGTTAAGGATTCTAACTTTGAAACCCCAACTCTTGAGTCAGTTCCAGTAGTCGGTGAGTTTCCAGAAGTCCTTCCAGAAGATCTTACCAAAGTTCCTCCTGAAAGGGAAATCAACTTTAGAATTGATCTCCTTCCATATACCCAACCTATTTCTATTCATCCATACAGAATCGCTCCAGCAGAGCTTAAGGAATTGAAAGATCAGTTGAAAGACCTTTTAGATAAGGGCTTCATTAAAACTAGTATTTTGTCATGGGGTGCACCAGTGTTGTTTGTAAAGAAGAAAGATGGTTCTCTTAGAATGTGCATTGACTATAGACAGTTGAACAAGGTAAAAATCAAGAATATGTATCCCATCCCTAGGATTGATGACTTGTTTGACCAACTTCAGGGTGCTTGTCATTTTTCAAAGATAGAACTCAGATCGGGTTATCATCAGCTCAGAGTCAAAGATAATGACATTCCAAAAACCGCCTTTAGAAATCGTTATGGTCATTATGAATTTTTACTTATGTCGTTTGAACTAATTAATGCTCCTGCAACTTTCATAGATTTGAACAGAGTGTTCAAATAGTACTTGGACTTGTTCGTTATTGTATTTATTGATGATATCCTCATTTACTTTAGGAATGAGGAAGAACATACAAGTCATTTATGATTTGTTTTACAGACTCTCAAAGATCGCCAATTATTCGCTAAGTTTATCAAATGTGATTTCTTGTTGCAATCCGTTGCTTTCCTTGGTCACATTGTATCTAGCGAGGGGATTCAAATATATTCGCAGAAGATAGAAGCTGTGAAACAATGGCCCAAACCTACATCTGCTATATATATGAGAAGTTTCTTAGGTCTAGCGGGTTACTACAGAAGGTTCGTGGAAGGATTTTCATGCATAGCCTCACTATTGACTAGGTTGACTCGAAAGATGGTCAATTTTCAATGGTCAGATGATTGTGAGAAAAGCTTTACATAATTGAAAACTAGATTGACTACAACTCATGTCTTGACTCTACTAGAGGGTTCAAATGGTTATGTGATCTATTTTGATGCATATAGAGTTGGCCTAGGTTGTGTGTTGAGGTAATGATATAAGGTTATAGCTTATGCTTCTAGATAACTTAGGTGCATGGGAAAAACTATCTAACTCATGACCTCGAGCTTACAGCAGTGGTATGTGCACTCAAGATCTGGAGATAATACTTGTATGGAGTTCATGTAGATGTGTTCACTGACCATAAGAGCTTTCAATATGTGTTCACCTAGAAAGAGTTGAATCTTCGCCAGAGAAGATTGCTTGAAATCCTTAAGGATTATGATATGAGTGCGCATTACTATCTTGGTAAGGTGAATGTAGTAGCAGATGTTTTTAGCAGGTTATCTATGGGTAGTGTAGCCATGTTGAGGAAGAAAGAAAGGAACTAGTGAAGGATGTTCACAGGCTTACTCGCTTGAGAGTTCGCCTAATAAGCATATCAGACAGTGGTGTAACAGTTCAGAATGGTGCAGAATCTTCTTTGGTAGAGAAAGTTAAGGAAAACTAAGACAATGATCCAATCTTTCTTTAACTTTAGGGTGCAGTCCATAATAAGATAGTGGAGGTCTTCTTCCAAGGGGGAGATATTGTACTTCGCTACTAGGGTAGATTATGTTTTCCTGATGTGGGTGAGTTGAGACAGAATATACTTACAGAAGCCCATAACTCCAGATATTCTATTCATATAGGTGTCACTAAGATGTACCGCAATTATGGAAAGTCTATTGGTGGAATGGCATGAAGAGAGATATAGCAGATGTTGTGAGATAGTGCCTCAATTGCCAGCAAGTCAAGGTAGAACATCAAAAACCAGGGGGTATGACTCAAGAGATCGACATTCCTACTTGGATGTGGGAAGTTATCAATATGGATTTCATCACAGGGTTACCTTGAACTCGCAGAAAGCTTGACTCCATTTGGGTAATCGTTGATAGGATGACTAAGTCTTCTCGCTTTTTGGTGGTCAAGACTACAAATTTGGTGAAGGACTACGCTAAGATTTACATTAATGAAATTGTGAGGTTGCATTGGGTTCTTTTTAAAATCATCTCAGATAGAGGTCCTTAGTTTACCTCTCATTTTTGGAAGTTATTTCAGAAGGGTCTTGGTACTCAGGTTAACCTTAGCATAAAATTTCATCCGTAGACGGATGGACAGGTAGAGCGTACCATTCAGACCCTAGAGGATATGTTTATAGCTTGTGTGATCGACTTCAAGGGTAGTTGGGATTATCAGCTTCCTCTTATTGAGTTCGCCTACAATAATATCTACCATTCCAACATTCAGATGGCCCCTTATGAGGCACTGTATGGGCGTAGATGTAGATCTCCTATTAGTTGGTTTAAAGTAGGTGAAGCAGCTTTGATAGGGCCAAATTCAATCCTTATGCTACGGAAAAAGTGCAACACATTAGAGAGAGACTTAAGACAGACCAAAGTCGTTAAACATCTTATGCAGATGTAAGAAGAAGGGAACTAGAGTTCCTAGTTGATGATTTGGTTTTCTTGAAAGTTTCACCTATGAAAGGGGTGATAAGATTAGGCAAGAAAGAGAAGCTCAGTCCTATATATGTAGGCCTTTACAAGATCTTGAAAATGGTTGGCAAGGTGGCATATGAGTTAGAGTTGGCAGCAGAACTAGCAGTAGTGCATTCAGTCTTCCACATCTCGCTCTTGAAGAAGTGTGTGGGTGATCCGACCTCTATAGTACCATTAGAGAGTGTGGCGGTGAAAGATACTCTTTCCTATGAGGATGTACCAATTGTGATTCTTGACCGTCAGGTTAGAAGGTTGAGAAACAAAGAAGTCGCTTTAGTCAAGGATATGTGGAGGAGTCAGTCTGTAGAGGGAGCTACTTGGTAAGCAGAAGCATCCATGAAAGCCAAGTATCCTCACCTCTTTCCTTTCCATTCCACTCCAGCTTGAGGTAATAGTTCATTTTCATTCTTTCAGTCATTCATGCGTGAATTCAGCCTTATAATCATGTTCCCTCATTTTGTACTTGTATTTTAAGCGTAATTGCATGTTCTTGGAACTCAATTCAGTCAAAAACTCAGTTTTCAGTGTTTAGTTGTAGGGATTGCAGCTATTTCCCTCTATTTCAGCTAGTTTAGTCATCATTCTGCACGAATGTTCCCAAGGGGGAGATAATGTAACACCCCGTATCCAAAACAGACCAGAAATCAGTTTTTCAAAAATTGCAGATGCAATCTATGGTCACCATCTATGGATCGTAGTCTGATCTAAGGCTCGTACTGTGGGTACGTGGGTCACCACTGTAGCCCCTCCCAAAACTTGAATCAGAAAATTAACTAAGTCTCGACCCATAGAAATACCTCTATTCCGTAAGTCAAACAATGGTTTGTGATCTATCCTGCTACCCAACCTCAGACATGAACTAAGGACGACCATAACGGACCGTCGTTCGATCTATGGTCCGTAGGTCTGACCGTAGGTGAAGGTTATCAGTTAGTTAAGGGGAAATTGTTGTTGGGTCAACTTCAAATGGTCTTACATTTTTGCACAAAATGAATTAGATGTTCTATAGCCTATTATATAATAGATAATTGAGTCCTCTTTCTAGGGCCACCGAGTTT
This sequence comes from Solanum sitiens, assembly GCA_016801875.1. Classification (NCBI taxonomy): domain Eukaryota; kingdom Viridiplantae; phylum Streptophyta; class Magnoliopsida; order Solanales; family Solanaceae; genus Solanum; species Solanum sitiens. Next base: position 851,333 of record JABWTJ010000482.1, on the reverse strand, counting down.
GCTAAAATCCGACCTCCGAGTAAAAAGTTATGCCCATTTTAGTGAAGGTTTGTCGAGCAAACCCAAATGAAGGACCGTCGATTGAATGACGGCCCGTCAGTCTAGGTCGTCGATTGCTCCGACAACAATTATTTCAGGGGTCTATTGGTCTTTTCTTTTAAACCATAAATCATGAGATTTTAATTAGTTTAAGCCTAGAAACATAACTAAAACTTAGCTAAGTCAAAGTATTATACAAAACTTAGAAAGTTAGAAGCAAAAAAGGAGAAAAAGGTCAACAATCCTAGATATCAGTCAGATTGTTGATTCCCTTATCTTTATTAAACGTAGGGTTTCTAGAACTTCATTAGATTATCATGAATAAGCTAGTTATATGTTCTAAATTAGATTATCATGTTATTACTCAGCTTATTGCATGAATATAAGAACCCTAGTTATGTATTACTTTAATCTTGAATTACACATTCTAGGTCAGACATTTCAGTTACTTCATATAAATATGTCTCAATTATTAATGCATCATTATCAGATTAATTGTTGCATTCTCAGTTTGCATGTTTAGTTTGAGCTATCTAGTATTTACAAAAACTTAGTCATAATCAGTTAACCACTAAATTCATTGGGAGTAGAATAATATCGAGTTGGACTAGGGTTTAGCGTACCCAAATAGTCCTAGAACTACTAGCCAAGTAGGTTGTAACTCCTCTCTGTGGGCATCACTTTAGTGATCACGCTAGCATGCCATTATACCTCTGGCAGGGTATATTGTGTCCTCTCAATAGGGCATATACATCGGACTCCACATTTAGCTTATGTGGTTTATTATTGGTTATTAGTAGCTCCAACAGTTCACTTGACTCTATTGCATTGACCATATTTACAATTTAGTTAGTATTCAGTCTCAGCATGTCATAAATTTGGTCATTGCATCCAGTTAGCTCAACATTCAGTATATAATGTTTAGAATATTATACTTGCTTTTTTGCTTATTCAGTTATTTTTTATTTTAGCTTTAATCTATCCTATATGCTCAGTACCTTTCAAGTACTGACGTATTAGTGTGCTATATTTTCTCATGATGTAGGTTCATCTCTCATCATCCAGATCACACTTAAATCGATTCTTGATCTCCAGTTCAGTAGAATCAGTGGTGAGTCCTCATTCTTCGAGGACAATAGTACTGAGCTTATTTTCAGTATTTTTAGTCCTTTAGTTTATTTTTTCTAGACTTAGTTGGGGCTTGTCCTAGAATTTCTAGTCATTTAGAGGCTATTTTAAGACATCGTTAGTTTTAGCTTAGTATTGAGTTAATCTTTTCTTTGTATTAAACTCATTGTTTTTCAAATATCGCAGTTATAGTATATGGGTATTTCCCATCTTTACATATTAATTATTATTTAGCTTCCACCTCAGTTTATTATCTTTAGTATGCTCATGATTATGCCAACATGGTTTGCTTGGGATCACTTGTCGTCCTACGTCCCGTGTCTGCATCTTGGGGGTAGCTCGAGGCGTGACAAAAGTTATCCCTAGATGAAGGATCATCATACCTTATACTTGAAGATTCCAGGAAAGATACTTGAAAACTTGAAGAAATTGACCTTAGAATCATGAGTTCTTCACCTCTAATAGGTTTTCCTTGAGAGAGGTTTTTGGAGAAGAACGGTTTCTAACTTTGGGGTTTTGAAAATAATAAAGTCTAAAATAGGTTTAAACACTTTTAATACTCTTAAAATATGTTAATACACCTAATATAACCTTCCTCGTACTTAAAAGACTTGCGGTGAATTTACCAAGTCACCCCCTAAGTTGGCCGAGTCTAGATAGCACACAGATTCCATCTACGAAGCCCATGCACGGACCCTATACGTGTCCAAAGGACATACTCTCCATCCGTGGATTGGGTCAGAGACTCAACATGCAGGAATGAACAAGCCTTGATCCACGCTCATGGTTCACGGGGTGTGATTCAGTCTACTGACTGTGGATTGCCTTCGTGAACAAAGTTGTTTTGACAGCTTTTTGGGTAGAGTTGGGGTCCTCCTCACGGAACCCTTGGGTGGTCCTTGGGAGTTTTACCCATATATTTAACCTCTAAAAATGATATTCTAAGTATAAGAGTCACTTCTACAAGTTTAACCCTCATACAACTCCAAACTTCAACGACAAGGCCTTAGAACACACTAGTTAAATGACTAGTTCTGGACGTTATAGTCTGTTCTTTTTATTTGACCTCAATTCTATTTAAACTAAACTTCAGAAGTCATTTTTCATCATTTCATCAAGTTCTAATATTTAAACTAACATGTGAGGTTTTAGTTCTTCCTATTTCATTTTACGATCGTTAAAATATACAATCACTAGAGGTTCTATCAAAGGTAACTAAATATCCTACATATCTTTCTATGATTTAGCTACCTATATAAGGTAAGAAAATATCTTTACAATATCCTACGATATTCTGTAACATCCCCAAAGTGTCCTCACTCTCCCAAGTTTTTGATCCAACTCGTTCTTTTATTAGTGTTACAGTGATCAGCTTCTTGAGTACACCTCGACTAATTCCATGGGTAACCGCTACCTCTCTTTAACTCTGTTTCCAACTCATTAAACTATAACTCAGCTTATACAAGTAGACTATCAAATAGAAAGGAATTTTGGATGTCTAGCATCATTCTTTTGATAAATATGAATCTCTTATTCATCACATCATTTCAAGTCAACCTTAATGAAAATCTTCCACCAAAGTTGTTACTATGCAGTCGAATAAATGTTTGACGTAGGTCACATTTTGCCCATAAGCATTCCCTTTCTCTAAAGCCAGTTCGGAAGACTTTAACAGCTCTGGCATGCTATAGCCAACATACAGTAATCATATATATATATATATAAAGAGAACCCTAGGCTCGCCTAAGTGGTGCCACCACAAGCCAGGATTCTCTTTAAATTTATTTTATTTTCAAAACTAGTCTTCCCCTTTCATGAAAATTTATGATATTTATAAAAAGTTGTAACTTTTTTCATGAAAAGTTGTGACTTTATGAAGAGTTGCGACTTTTATGAAATGTAGTGACCTTTCCGAAGGGTTGTAACATTTCCAAAGAACTGTAACCTTTCCGATAAGACACAATAATCACAGTTTACACTACCCTTTGTTGTCTATAAATAGAGGACTACATTTTGCATTTAGTGGGTACGACTTTTGTAATACCCCATATCCAAAACAGACAAGAAATTAGCTTTTTTGAAAAATTTGCACATGCAATCGACATTCACCATCTACAGACCGTAGTCTGATATACGACCCGTACTGTGGGTCCATAGATTGCCACTGTAGCCCCTCCCAAACGCAGCTCAAAAAAATTGGCTATGTTTTGAGCCACGAACCAACCTACGTTACGTAAGTCAGACTACAGTCCATAGTCTGTGTCCGTGGATCAAGACCCCATTACCAAGCCTCTGACATGAACTGCAGATGACCATCACGGACCGTCGTTCAATCTACGGTCAGTAGGTGAATGTTAGCAGTTAGTTAGGGGGAAATTGATGGTGGGTAAACTTAAAATGGTCATAACTTTTACTACAAAATGAATTAAGTGTACAATGACCTATTATATATATATAATTGAATTCTCTTTACAGGGCCACTGAGTTTGCTAAAATCCGACATCCGAGTAAATAGTTATGCCCATTTTAGTGAAGCCCTGTCGAGCAGACTAAACGACGGACCGTCGATTGAATGATAGCCCGTTGCTCCGATAGCAATTATTTCAGGGGTCTTTTGGTCTTTTCCTAGTTCGTTTAACCCCTAAAATACTTTGTTTGAACCCTAAATCATGAGATATTAGTCAGATTAAGCCTAGAAACATAACTAAAGCTTACCTAAGTCAAAATCATTAATCAAAACTTAGAATATTAGAAGCAAGAGAAGAGAAAAAGGTTAAGAACCCTAGTTCAAGAACGCAGCAAGGTTCCATTAGTTCCAGCCCCAAAATCTAAAGATTTCCCTGTGGATTTCATCACCAGGTATGTGGGATTTCACTAGTGGGTTCCTTTCACCCAGTGGGTCCCTAATTTTCAGTTAGTTTCTTAATTCTCTTAACATGATTAGACCCAGGGTTTCTAGAACTTAAACAAAATATCATGAATTAGTTAGTTATATGTTCCAAATCAAAATACCATGTTATTACTCAAATTATCACATGAATTCTAGAACCCTAGCTATGTATTTTATTAGTTCTTGAATTACACATGCTAGGTCAGATATTTCTGTTTTTTAGTTATATATACCTCAGTTATTAATGCATCATTATCAGATTAATTGTTGTATTCTCAGTTTGCATGTTAAGTTTGAGTTATCCAATATTTACATAAATTCATTCATAATGTGTTAATCACTTAATTCATTGGATTATCATAATACCAAGTTGGACTATGGTTCGGCGCACCCAAATAGTCCCAGAACTACTAACCAAGTAGGTTGTGAGTCCCTTCTATGGACATTCGTTTAGTTATCACGCCAGTATGCCTTTATACCTCTGACATGGTATATTGGGTCCTCTCGATGGGGGGTATACATCAGAATCCACATTTAAGTCAAGTGGTTTCATTATCGGTTATTAGTAGCTCCCACAGTTCAATCAGACTCTATTGCATTCACCATATTTACAGTTAGTATTCAAACTCAGCATGTTATAAATTTGGTCATTGCATCTAGTTAGCTCAGAATTCAGTATATCATGTTCAGAGTATTGTGCTTGTTCAGTTATGTTTTATTTCAGTTTTTCTCTATCCTACATGCTCAGTACCTTTCAAGTACTAATGGATACGAGTGCTACATCTTCTCATGATGTAGGTTGAGGTTCTCAGTATATAGATCTCGCTTAGATCGATTCCTGATCTCCAGTTAGGAAGAATCAATGGTGAATCCTCATTCTCCGAGGACAATAGTAATGAGTTTTCTTTTAGTATTTTAGTCATTTAGTTCAATTTTTGCTAGAATTAGTTGGGGTATGTCCCAACATTTTTAGTCAGTTAGAGGATATTTTCAGACATAGGTAGTTTCAGCTTAGTATTGAGTTGATATTTTCTTTGTATTAAACTCATCAGTTTTTAAATATCTCAGTTATAGTATATGGGTATTCCCCATCTTTTCATTTTAATTATGATTTAGCTTCTGCATTAGTTTATTATCTTTAGTATGCTCATGAGCATGCCAACAAGGTTAGCTTGAGATCACTTGTGGTCCTACGTCTCGTGTCCTTGTATCGGGGGTAGCTCGCGGCGTGACAAGCTTTGTATCAGAGCACTAGGTTTAAGTGTTCTAGGATATCTGAAAAGTCGCACTAAGTAGAGTACTTTTGATGGGTGTGAAGTGCACCACATCTAAAGAGAAGGAGTCTATGAAGTGTTTTGTGAAAAACTTCACTTTCTTATTACTCTTATCGTGCATAAGGCATGATCTAATTCCATTATAACTTGAAGTTCTACTTTTCAAATCATGCCTCCTCGTAGAGCTAACGCCAGGAATACAAACGCAGCTCCTCCAGTCCCAGATCAGGAAGTCTCCAATCTTGAATTCAGGAATGCCATTCAGATGTTGTCTTAGAGTGTCATCAACCAGAATAATCGGGTTTAAGCTCCTTTAAATGCTAATGGTGGATCAGCAGCAGGAAGGGTCCACGACTTTGTTAGGATGAATCCACTTGAGTTCTTAGGATCGCAAACTGGTGAAGATACTCAGAATTTCTTGGATGAGATCAAGAAGATCTTTGAGGTGATACAGGTCACTGGAAATGATTGGGTTGAGTTGGCAAAATACCAGCTGAAAGATGTTGCTCATATCTCGTACACTTAGTGGAAGAAAAATAGGGGTACAGATGCAGCTCTTATTACTTAGGATTGCTTTAGTGAGACCTTTTTGGACAGTTTTTCCCAATAGAGTTAACAGAAACAAAAGGCTCAAGAATTCATGAATTTAAGGTAGGGAAACATGACAATCCAAGAGTATGAGTTCAAGTTTAACTGACTCTCCAGGTATGCTTCTCATATGGTTGCTGACTCCAGGGATCAGATAAATAAGTTTTTGTATGGAGTGTCAGATTTGGTGAAAACGGAGTGTAGAAATGCTATGTTACATGGAGATATGAACATCTCTAGGATTCTGACTCATGCTCAACAGGTTAAGGGTTATAAGCTTAGGGAACAAGCAAAGGAGAATAAGAATTCTAGGACTGGGAACTATGACTATTCTCAGCAGAAATCGGGTGGTGGAAATTGCTCGCTGTGTCAGCAAAAAGTTTCAACCCCAGCCTCTTCATCAGCTAGTATTCCATCCTCCAAGAAAAAGTATGATCAGAAGGTTAAGGCACCAGGATTTAAGTCCCAGGGAAGTGTTTCAGGCACCAAGACTTACCCCACTTACCCTAAGTGTAGTAAGAACCATCTAGGCGAGTGCCTCTAAGAAAGGAAGAATGTTTTGGGTGCGGTCAATCTGGTCACACATTGAGGGATTGACCTTCTAGACAGGGTCAAAGAGGTAGTAATGGTATAGCTTAGTCTACTACTTTAACAACACCAATAGGTCGCCTGACTCAACTGGTACAGGTGGCGGTCAGCGCCATAGCAGGTTGTATGCTTTTTAGGCTCACCAGGATTAGGAAGGTTCTCCTGATGTACTCAGTGGTACTTTTTGAGTCTTTAACCTTGATTTTTATGCATTATTCAATCCAGGGGCTACTCTTTTCTTTGTAACTCCTTACATAACAGTCCAATTGAGTGTCCAGAAACTCTCTTAGAACTTTTCCGATTCTCTACTCCAGTCAGTGACCCAGTTATAGCTAGACGGGTATACAAAAATTTCCCTGTCACAGTCGCTCAGAAAGTCACCTCAACAGACTTTGTAGAGTTAGAAATGGTAGACTTTGATGTCATTCGAGGCATGCATTGGTTACATTCCTATTATGCCTCAGTCGATAGTAGAACTAGGATTGTTCATTTTCAGTTTCCAAATGAACCAATCTTAGAGTGGAAGGGTAGTAGCTTAGAGCATATGGGTCGATTCATTTCTTACCTTAAGGCCAGAAAGATTATCTCTAAGGGTTATCTCTATCATCTAGTTCAGGTTAAGGATTCTAGATCTAAAACCCCAACTCTTGAGTCAGTTGTAGTAGTCAATGCATTTCCAGCAGTGTTTCTAGAAGATCTTCCCGGAGTCCCTCCCGAAAGGGAAATTGACTTTGGAATTGATCTCTTTCCAGATAGCCAGCCTATTTTTATTCATCCTTACGGAATGGCTCCAGTAGAGCTTAAGGTATTGAAGATCAGTTGAAAGACCTTCTAGATAAGGGCTTAATCAGACTCTCAAAGATCGCCAGTTATTCACTATGTTTAGAAAATGTGAGTTCTGGTTGCAATCCGTTGCTTTCCTTGGTCACGTTGTATCTAGCGAGTGGATTCGAGTGGATTTGCAGAAGATAGAAGTAGTGAAGCAATGGACCAGACCTATCTCTACTACAGATATCAGAATTTTCTTAGGTCTAGCGGGTTATTACAGAAGGTTCATGGAAGTATTTTCATCCATAACTTCACCATTGACTAGGTTGACTCAGAAGATGTTCATGTTTCAATGATTGTGAGAAAAACTTTTTTCAGAATTGAAAACTAGATTGACTACAACTACTGTCTTGACTCTACCAGAGGGTTGAGCTGGTTATGTGATCTATTGCGCTACATCCAGAGTTGGCCTAGGTTGTGAATTGATGCAGCGAAAGGTTATAGCGTATGCTTCTAGATAACTTAAGGTGCATGGAAGAACTATCCAACTCATGACCTCGACCTTGTAGCAGTGGTGTTTGCACTGAAGATCTGGAGACACTACTTGTACGGTGTTCATGTAGATTTGTTCACTAACCATAACAACTTTGAAAGAGTTGAATCATCGCTAGAGAAGATGGCTTGGGTTCCTTAAGGATTTTGATATTAGTATGTATTACCATCCTGGTAAGGTGAATGTAGTGGCAAATGCTCTTAGCAGATTATGTATGGGTAGTTTAGCCCATGTTGAGGAAGAAAGGAAGGAACTAGTGAAGCATGTTCACATGCTTTCTCACTTGGCGTTCGCCTTATGAGCATATCAAACAATGGTGTAACAGTTCAAAATGGGGCAGAATTTTCTTTGGTAGTGAAAGATAAGGAAAAGCAAGACATTGATCCAATCTTGCTTGAACTTAAGGGTGCAGTCCATAATCAGAGAGTGAAGGTTTTCTCCCAAGGGGGTGATGGTGTACTTTGCTACAACGGTAGATTGTATGTTCCTGATGTGGGTGAGTTGAGATATCATATTCTTGCAGAAGCCCACAACTTTAGATATTCTACTCATCTAGTTGCCATTAAGATGTACTGCAATCTGTGGAAAGTCTATTGGTGGAATGGCATGAAGAGGGATATAACAGATTTTATGAGTTAGTGCCCCAATTGCCAGAAAGTCAAGGTAGAACATTAGAAAGCAGGGGGTATAACTCAAGAGATCAACATTCCTACTTGGATGTGGGAAGTTATCAATATGTATTTCATCACAGGGTTACCTCGAACTCGCAGACAACATGAATCTATCTGGGTGATAGTTGACAGGATTACTAAGTCTTCTCGCATTTTGGCGGTCAAGACTACATATTCGGTGGAGGACTATGCCAAGCTTTACATTAATGAAATTTTGAGGTTTCATGGGGTTTATTTGCCTATTATCTCATATAGAGGTCCTTCGTTTACCTCTCATTTTTGGAAATCATTTGAGAAGGATCTTGGTACTCAGGTTAACCTTAGCACAACATTTCATCCACAGACTGATGGACAGGGAAAGTGTACCATAAAGAACCTAGATGATATGTTGCGAGCTTGTGTGATCGATTTTAAGAGTAGTTGGGATGGTCACCTTCCTCTTATTGAGTTCGCCTACAACAATAACTACTATTCCAGTATTCAGATGGCCCCTTGTGAGGCACTCTTTGGGCGTCGATATAGATCCCCTATTGGTTGGTTTGAAGTAGGTGAAGAAGCTTTGATAGGGCCAAATTAAGTCCTTTATGCTATGGAGAAAGTGCAACTCATTAGAGATAGACTTAATACAACCCATAGTCGTCAAAATTCTTATGCAGATGTAAGGAGAAGGGAACTAGAGTTCCAAGTTGATGATTGGATTTTCTTGAAATTGTCACCTATGAAGGGGGTGATGAGATTTGGCAATAAGGGGAAGATCAGTCCTAGATATGTAGGCCCTTACAAGATCTTGAAAAGGGTTGGCAAGGTGGCATATGAGTTAGAGTTGCCAGCAGAACTAGCAGTCGCGCATCCAATCTTCCATATCTTATTCTTGAAGAAATGTGTGGGTGATATAGCCTCTGTAGTGCTATTAGAGAGTGTGGTCGTGAAAGATAGTCATTCTTATGACGATGTACCAGTTGAGATTCTTGACCGTCAGGTTAGAAGATTGAGAAACAAAGAAGTCGTTTTAGTCAAGGCTCTGTAGAGGAGTCAGTCCGTAGAGGGAGCTACTTGGGAAGCAGAAACAGCCATGAAAGCCCAGTATCCTCACCTCTTTCCACCGATTGCACTCCAGTTTGAGTTAATAGTTCTTCTTCAGTTTTTTAGTCATTCATGTATGAATTCAGCCTTAGAATCATGTTCCCTCAGTTCGTACTTGCATTTTAAGCGTATTTGCATGTCCTTCGAACTCAATTCAGTCAGAAACCCAGTTCTCAGTGTTTATTAGAAGGGATTGCAAATCTCTCACCTATTTTATCTAGTTTAGTCTTCATTCGAGGATGAATGTTCTCAAGGGGGACATAATGTAACACCCCGTATCAAAAACATATAAGAAATCAACTTTTATGAAAAATTTGCAGGTGTAATCGACGGTAACCATCTACGGACCATAGTTTGATCTACGACCCGTACTATAGGTTCGTAGATTACCACTGTAGCCCCTCCCAAACGCAGATCAGAAAAATTGACAAAGTGTCGACCCACAGACAGACCTATGGTCCGTAAGTCAGACTACGATCTGTAGTCTATTTTCGTGGATCAAGACCCCATTACGCAGCCTCTGACATAAACTATGGATGACCAGAACAGACCGTCGTTCGATCTATGGTCTGTATGTATGACCATAGGTGAAGGTTAGCAATTAGTTAGGGGGAAATTATTGTTAGGTCACGTTCCAATAGTCATAACTTTTACCACAAAATGAATTAGGTGTCCTATAACCTATGATATGATAGATAATTAATCCTCTTTATAGGGTCACCGAGTTTGCTAAAATCCAATCTCTGAGTAAAACATCATCCCCATTTTAGTGAAGGCCTTGCGAGCAGACCCTAACGATGGCCCGTCAGTCCAGGTCATCCATTGCTCCGACAACAATTAATTCAGGGGTCTTTTGGTCTTTTTCTAGTTTGTTTAACTCCTAAGATATGTCGTTTAAACCCTAAATCATGAGATTTTAGTCACCTTAAGATTACAAACATAACTAAAACTTACCTAAGTTAGAATCATTAATCAAGACATAGAAAATTAGAAGCAAGAGAAGAGAAAAAGGTCAAGAACCCTAGTTGAAGAACGCAACAAGGTTCCATCAGTTCCAGCCCCGAAATCTAAAGATTTCTCTATGGATTTCATCACAAGGTATGTGGATTTCACTAGTGGGTTCTTTTCACCCATTGGGTCCCTAGATATCAGTCAGAATCTTGATTCCTTTATCATGATTAGACTTAGGGTTTCTAGAACTTCAGCAAATTATCATGAATTAGTTAGTTATATGTTCCAAATTAGATTACCATGTTATTACTCAGTTTATTGCATGAATTTCAGAACCCTAGCTATGTATTTCTTTTGTTCTTGCATTACACATGCTAGGTCAGATATTTCAGTTACTTAAGATATACATGCCTCAATTATTAATGTATTATTATCATATTAATGTGTTAATCACTTGATTCTTTGGGAGTAGCATAATACCGAGTTTGACTAGGGTTCAGCGTACCCCAATAGTCCTAAAACTACTATAAGTCCCTCCGTGGGCATCCGTTTAGTGATCACGCCAGCATGCCTTTATACCACTGGCAGTGTATATTGGGTTCTTGATAGTGCATATACATCGGACTCTACATTTAGCTCACGTGGTTTTATTATCAGTTATTAGTAGCCCTTATAGTTTAGTCAGACTCTATTGCATTGACCATATTTACAGTTCAGTTAGTATTTAGTCTCAGCATGTCATAAATTTGTTCATTGCATTCAGTTAGCTCAGAATTATGTATATCATGTTCAGAATATTGTACTTGCTTTTGTGCTTTTTTAACTATGTTTTTTTTAGCTTTACTCTATCCGACATGCTCAGTACATTTCAAGTACTGACGCATACATGTGCTACATCTTCTCGTGATGTAGGTTCAGGTTTTTAGTATCCATATCGCGCTTAGATCAATTCATGATCTCCAGTTCAGTATAATCAGTGGTGAGTCATCATTCTTCGAGGACAATAGTAATGAGTTTTCTTTTAGTATTTTAGTCCTTTAGTTTTAATTTTTGCTAGACTTAGCTGGGGCCTGTCCCAAAATTTCTAGTCAGTTAAAGGCTATTTTCAGACATAGTTAGTTTCATCTTAGTATTGAGTTAATATTTTCATTGTATTAAACTCATTGTTTTCAAATATCTTAGTTATAGTCAATGAGTATTCCCCATCTTTTTGTCTTAATTATGATTTAGCTTCCGCATCAGTTTATTATATGTAGTATGCTCATGATCATGCCAGCAGGGTTAGCTTGGGATTACTTGTGGTCCTAGGTCCCTGTCCGCGTCTCGGGGGTAGCTCGAGGCTTGACAACATTTTTCATTCTGTTTCATTCTATTGTTGCATATACTGGTACGTTTTTTTACAATCATTAGCTTATGCTTGTATTATTAATTGTTTTGTTTGAATATCTGTTTATACTTTGTTGTTTATGTTTATGTATATGTAAAGATGCTGTTATAAGTATTTTTTTAGTATAGATTAAATAGGAAACATTAATTGAATATTCAAGCAAGTTTTCTCAACTGAAATTGGGGAAAGTACATTAAAAGCCCTTACAAATCTAAAATTTCTTCATCAACAACGTTATTCCTTCACAAACAAGGATGTGATTTTGTGTTCTTCACAAAATTCTCTAAGAGTTAATGACTATGCATGCCCTTATTTTTTGGTTTTTATGTTGTTGTCTATTACTAAATTTTATTAGTGGATAGTATGAGTACTTTAAGGATTTGAAGTTGATTGAAGTGTTAGTCAATGTTTTGAGGTATCTTATATCAAAACATAGGAACTTTTTTTGTTAGAATGATTTGTTATTATAATTGGATATCTCATAGTTTAATTTACCCCCTTTAATGTATGTTTTTTCTCGCTCTTTTGTTGTCTCCTTACAATTGTATTGATTATTTATTGTTTGATATGTATATAATCTCACTATAACAAAGATCTTCGTCATTTTAATGTTTTTTTCCTTTCTCATTCAACTATTCTAAATATTTTTGACGTAAGATTTGACTATTTTAGTCAAGCTTAATTTGAAGAATATGAAACAAAACCTACACGAAATAAAATTAATATTTTAAGATACAAAAGATATGTCTATTACCATAGATTTATTGTCCTTCCTGTCCCATGTCATTCCTGCAAGTTCGAATTTTCTAGGTTAGACTCATTTTTTATTTTTTAATGTTCGAGAATGTTTCTTTGACATGAGTCTAGAATTCAACATTTTAATCTATGTGTACTTTCATAATGCAACAATCATACATAAATATTCCTAAAAAGTCGTAAAGTTGCATTGATGAAGCATCTAGAAGGGTCTTCCGTAGTTCAATGAAAAATGAATTTATATAAGGGTCAACTATATTATTTTATTGTTGTTCCAAATATATTTTTCTCCTTTTATAAATTTTTCTTAGAATAACAAAGTAATAATAACGAAAAGTGGTGAACATTTGACTTCAGACAAGTAAATTGTCTCTAAAAAATATTATTTCTGTTGTTGATGTACAGTTCTTAACGGACATAACTTATTTATAACTAATATTGATTATAAAAAACTTTCACATAGCTTTTTCTACACAAGGAGTTATCATAACCATAAAATTATCAGATTCTATATTTTTCATGTATAAAAGAAAAAGAAAAAATGATTCTTAATCGCTACATAAAACCATGACTCAATTTTAACAAGACAATTATATTATCAAACATATAATATGATAATTGATGTAAAAGATAAAAATAATTAGATATCAAGATATTTTTAATCATTAATTATATATTTTAATATTTTTGAGATATGTGATAATGTCAAGTCGTATAATTTGTCTGTAAATGTTCTAAAAACCTACAAAAAAAAATCTTCTTATAGCAGTCGATCATTGGTAAAGTTTTTCAAAAGGTTAGAAAGATTTCTTATGCCTGCGCAAAACACAGGTAAATTACCTAGTATAAGTAATTTGCAATATTACCAAAAAAAATAAAAAAACAAACTTGAGGTGTATAAAATATGAGCCTGCTGCTAGGTGAGTTCAACACTTCAGAAAAAATGAAGGTGAACTGAGAGAAGCTGAAGGCGATATAACATATATATTTTACTGATCAGAGTAAGGCTTTGATAGGTAATGCTTTGATAACATATAAGTCAGTGTTGATACAACATAATTATTCCTAGTATTTGATACAACATACTTAAATCTTCCTGCAACGGGTGAATCCACATAATATTTTTTAGTAACATTGTAGGCCTTATTTGAAATCTATAGATTAAAAGAATTGTTTCTTCTCTACTTAAAGAAAGATCTTTATTTAAGCATTAGTTTGCAAAATTAGGAGGAAGACAATTCAACATGTCCTGACAACAAGGAGCACTGTTGCATATGTTTGGTAAGGGATACTGAAATTTCTGAATCCCTTCTCCCCTTTATTTGTATTTCAACCTACATAGCTTCTATTTTTGGTCACTGTGCCTTAGGTTAGTATGTCGGTGGGATGGATTATGATTTTAGTTCCCCTTGCCAAACATATGATACAATGTTCTTTGTTATCAGGACATGTTGAATTGTTTGTCTCGTACTAATGTAGACTAATTTTTAAATAAATATCTCTTACTTTTGATTGAGCATAAGGAATTTTCAAATTTTATCAATTTCAAATAAATATCTCTTGATTTGGATTGAGCACAAAGAATTCTTCAAATTAACCTTCATTTTTCTAAAATTTTGAACTCACCTAAGAACTGTCTCATTGAACACTATACTAATAAAAAAGTTATATCACAAATATAGAGGGACAGAGAATCCTACCCTTACCTCGGGGTCATCAAAGTGAGGAAGGATAAATTTCAGGGTCTTCAGCAGGGTAGCATATTTGTAGCATATCTTGTCTCGCTATGCTGCTCAACTTGGGGGAACTGAGGAGGAAAGGATTCGTCTTTATGTTAAGGGAGTAAACATTTATTTGTTGGTCTTATCTGCGCACATGACTTCTACAGGAATGAACTTCAATAAAGTGACCGATTATGTGAAGAAATTGGAAAGAATTGGACAGGACAAGGCATTGGCTAAAAGGTTAAAGAATGTGGGCAACTTCAGTGGTTCTTATTCCAAGGTTTCTGGTTAGCATGTGTATTTAGCTCGTCCCATTCAGTCGGCTTTACTAGATTCTATAGGTGGTTATTCCAAGGTCACACAACAGTCTCAAGCTAAAGGTGGTCAAGGAACTTCTTATTCGTCAGCCAACAGGCTCTAACTTGACCGAGGTTGCTTCAACTGTGGTGAGCTGGGTCACTTTAAGAGGGAATGCCCTTAAAAGTAGGTGGGCGGCCAAACGCAGCAACATGTAAAAGATCATCCCTAATACTGAAACAACATTATCATAGGCCATCACATTCTCAAATATTACAGCATTCCGATGCCTTAAAGAAGCATCAAGTCTTGACAGAGCCTCGAAATAAGGGTAACGAAATGAAGTTAAAGTAGGAACACATTACACCTACCGCGCATCATATTTCCCCACCAATTCTATAAATAGAAGCCATGATAAGACATTAGTGTGTTCAGATAAATTATGTAAATTGATATTGTCCTTTATTCAGTTGTTTTATCCTTGCTTATAATATATGCATGTGGGGAAGTTGATAAGAATGATATATAAGAAAAATTAAAAGAAATTTTACTTGCAAGAGCAACATTAGAAACCATAAGAGACATACCAACATAGGCCTTGAATATTTCAAGGCTCTTCTACAACAAGCAAAGGTGTATGTTATTGATACAATGCTTAGATGGTTAGGAATATTAAAAAGTAGTTATTGTTGCTCATTAGTCACAAAAACAGTTATCATTGTTCACAGTTGTTAGAATTTGTTAGAAGTAGTTATTTCATTAGTTTAGCTTTAGCTTCCATTTCAATTCTGTAAATACACATGTAAATTGTTAAGACATTGAATGAGATATGATAAGGTCTTCCCTTCTCTCTTTTATTTTGTTCGTCTTAGCTTCTATCTCGGATTCCCTTGATATATCTATCTTCTTCCTCAAGGTTCATCCTTCTAGTTGATATTATCTCTTTGATTACTAGTAATTGGATCAATTGGTATCAGAGCTGCTAGTCCTCGATGGAGAAATCATGGTTGCTCGAGACAAAAATCAAGATAGATCTTCATAGGAAATGGAGAGAAAATTGTCTCAGATTCAGGAACAATTGCATAAGTTAATGGAAGGTATGGTGAATATAAATGATAGAAATGTACAGAAAGATAAGGAATTAATGGAGATCAAGCAAGCCCTAGGAAATGCGAAATAAAAGGACAAAGAAATGAATCAAAATAGAGCAGAATCATATGTCGATGGAGACAGAGCACAAGGGTTTTGTAATACAACTGGGGATCTCCAAAATTCTAATGGTAAATTTCTTACCTGATTTTCAAAACTTGATTTTCCTAGATTTTCAGGGTCGGATTTGAGAGCATGGTTGTATAAGGTGGACCCGTTTTTTGCCATGGATGAAGTTCCATATGATCAGAGGATGAGAGTAGATTCTATCCATTTGGATGGTGAAGCTATTGTTTGGCATAGATCATACTTGAAGTCTACGAACTCAGTTGTAGATCCTTTTTGGTATGAGTATGTGTTGGCTGTTAATGATAGATTTGCGGAGGAATTTGAAGAATCCATGGAAGCCATAAAAAATCTACAACAAGTTGAGGATGTCAGAACATATCAGCATGAGTTTGATAGGTTATTGAATGGGGTTAATTTGTCAATCAAAAATGCTATAAGTTGTTTTCTAGGAGGGTTAAAAACTGAGCTCAACAAAGTCGTTAGAATGCAAGCACCCAAAACCTTAATGCAAGCTTACAAGTTAGCTAAGTGCAAGAAGAGGCTTTTGATGCTCAAACTAAGTCTTGGGAAATTAGTTGAAACAACAAGAATCAGACTGGTCTTTTTCCTACTCCATCTAGGTTTCAGGTTGTACAAAAAACTACTTTTTCTAGCACAAATGTCAAGAAACCTTATGAACCAAATGCTACCAGATTTTGTAATAGTAATACTGGTAGAAGGTTATTGATGCTGAGATGGATGAGAAAATGTCTAAAAGACTTTGCTTCTTGTGTGATGAGAAATATCTGCCTGGGCATGTTTGTAAGTCCAAGAAATAGTTGTATTTGGTTGAAGTTTTGGAAGATGGAGAGATAATCATGGAGTAAGAACTGTTAGAAGTAAATGAGTGCATGACAATTTCCTTACAAGTATTTACTGGGAGTACAAGTTATCAAACAATTAGAGTAACTGGATACCATGAAAAACAACCCTTACAAGTGCTTATTGACACATGTAGTACTCATAATTTCATTGATGAGTCAATGGCAAGGAAGTTAGGTTGTAAAGCTTTGAACTTGAAGTGGTTACTACAAGGTACAACTTTTTCTTTTGATTTCCTACTACTACCATTGGGAAATGTTGATATAGCGTTGGGTGTGCAGTGGTTAAACACTTTTGGAAGGATTTTGTTTGACTTCAGAAATAGAACTATTGAGTTATGCACTTGGGAAGAAAACATGTTTTAAGGGGAGCCAATAGCCAAATCAAGACGACCAAGGCCAAATCCTTGAACAGAAAGAGTGATGAATCAGTTCAGTTCTTCATGATTACCTTTGTGATTGGTGCAACCTCTGCTTGGGAATGCAACGGTATACAAGTAAATCAAGGTACTGATATTCATCCTACCTTAACTGTTTTAATGGAACAGTACAAATGCATCTTTGATATGCCTACTACATTGCCCCCTCATAGATCAAGGCCGGCTCTTGCCTATGAGTTTCTAGGCCATTGCCTTAGGCCCCTAATTTTGGGGGCCTCAAATTTCTAAAAATAAAATAAAATTATAGTTAATTTTTTGATTAAAAAATAATAATTCTCTCTCTCTCTATATATATATATATTCTTCGCTATCACTCACATTATTTATCTTTTTTAACTTCTTCTGCTCTTTATATCTTTAAATCTTTAATAGTTAGAATAATATTCTGTCAAAAATATGAATCAATAGCCGAAAAGTATTGAACAAAGTAAATTACAATTTTTTTTTATTTCTTCATAACTTTTAATACTAAAGTAGGATATACCAAGTTATTAACTTCTTGAATCAGATTCTATGATTCTAACTCTTATCTTTATTCAATATATTTATCAACTTATTACTTGTATAACTATATTATTGATTCATATAATAATTGTCTCAATAAAATGATATTTTTCAATGTTGAATTGATAAAGTCTTGCTTAAAAATAATAATTAAAAAATGTACTTGAAAAAATCATTTATAAAAAAGATATTAAGGAATAATTTACATCTAAAAATTTAGGAAAATAAATAAATACAGATAAAATTTATTTAAATTTTAGGCCTCTGATTAAAATTTTGCTTTAAGCCTCCGATTATGTTGAGCTGCCCCTGTCATAGATGCATCTGTTATCACAACATACCACTCATTGACTCAGCTACTCCTGTTAACAAAAGGCCTTATAGATATCCGGTAATGAAGAAAGATATTATCGAGAAGCTAGTACAAGAAATGCTAGATCAATGTGTGATACAACCTAGTTCTAGTCCCTATGCATCTCCTGTAATCCTTGTTGGGAAAAAATAAGGGAGTTGGAGGCTTTGTGTAGACTATAGAGATCTGAACAATCTAACAGTAAAGGACAAGTGTCATATTCCTATCATTGAGGATTTGTTAGATGAACTAAGGGGAGCTGAATTGTTTTCTAAGATTGATCTTAGAGCTGGTTACCACCAATTAAGAATGAGGAAACAAACACATATAAGACAACTTTTAAAACTTATGAAAGACACTACAAATTTCTTGTTATGCCATTTGGTCTTACAAATGCACCTTCTTCATTTTAGACTCTTATGAATTATATATTCAAACCACTTCTTAGGAGGTCAGTACTGGTTTTTTTGATGATATATTGGTGTATAGCAAGGTATGTCAACTCACGTGAACCATTTATAGGCTGTGTTTGATTTAATGAACCAACATCAATTGTTTGCCAAGGGTTCTAAGTGTGCTTTTGGGTTACTTGAGATAGAGTACCTATATTATTTCATCGGTGCAAAAGGGGTAGTTACTGATCCTAAGAAGATTTCTGCAGTACTGGTTTGGTTCGTCCCTACAAATATCAAACAACTGAGAGGGTTTCTTGGTTTAATAGGATATTGTCGGAGGTTCATTCTGAATTTTGGATCCATTGCTAAACCTCTCAATGAATAATTAAAGAAGGATAAGTTTGTGTGGAATGAGGGTGGCACTACAACTTTTCATATTCTCAAAGATGCACTAGTGACTGCACCTGTCTTAGCATTACCAGACTATGATAAACCATTCATAATTGAGAATGATGCAAGTGATTCAGGAATTGTTGTCGTCTTAATGCAACAAGGGCATCCAATTGCCTATATCAGTATGTCATTGTCACCTAGACATCAATATGTGTGTATATGATAGGGAGCTGTTAGCCATCATATTTGTAGTTACTAAGTGGTCTAATTATCTTTTAGGAAGACATTTCACTGTGAGAACTAATCAAAAGGCACTAAAACACCTCTTTGAACAAAGTATTCACACTGATTTTAAGATTGTTGGTATTTCTAAATTGATGGCCTTTGATTTTACTATTGAGTTCAAGAAAGGGACTGACAATAAGGTTGTTGGTGCTTTGTAAAGAAATTAAAGTGCTGAGTTGTTGACTATTTCACTCCTAACTCCTAATAATGCACTTTTGGAGAGAATTAGCCTAACATGGACAGTTAATGCTGAGTTGCAATCTATTATTCTTAAGCTGCAAGCAAGGTCTTATAAATTCTACACCTAGATTTGTTCTCAGCTAAGGCGGAAAGGTAGGCTAGTAATAGGGTCTGATTTGCAGTTAAGACAGACCATTATTCAGTTGTGGCATTCAACACCACAAACATGTCATGCAGCCATGGATGCAACTATTAAGAGGCTACAATCCCTTTTTTACTGGAAGTCATTGGCTGCTGACATTAGAACTTTTATTCAGAAATGTGATATTTGTCAAAGGCATAAGTATGATGCAGCAGCTTACCCTGGACTACTTCAACCATTACCTATTCCTGATGGTGTTTGGATTGCTATCAGTTTAGATTTCATTGAAGGACTTCCTAAATCGAAAGGGAAGGATGACATTTTTGTAGTGGTGGATAGATTCAGCATGTTTGGTCATTTCATTGCTATTGCACACCCTTACACTGCTGAATCTGTAGCTCGAAGTTTTTTGGATAATATTTTCAAATTGCATGGTATGCCAGCTTCTACAGTAAGCGAGAGGGATCCCATTTTCTTGAGTTCTTTTTGGTAAGAGTTATTTACATTACAAGAGGTCTTACTACATAAATCGACAGCATACCATCCCCAAACTGATGGTCAAACAAAGGTTCTTTACAGAACGTTGGAGACATATTTGAGATGCTTTTGCTCTGATAGTCCTCATACTTGGGCTACTCAACTACCACTTGCTGAATGGTGGTACAACACTACATACCACTCTACTTTGAAATGTACACTTTTGAAGTTTTGTATGGTTAAAAACCACCAATACACTTGCCTTACTTAGCTGGTGAGTCTTTTAATGACATGGTTGATAGATCCCTGGAGGCTAGAGAGGTTGTGATAGCACTGCTCAAGTTTCATTTAGCTAGAGCACAACAAAGCATGAGAGATAATTCTAACAAACACAGGTCTGATAGACAATTTATGGAAGGAGATTGGGTTTACTTGAAGGTGCAACCTTACAGATAGATTTCAGTGGCTTCAAGGACCTTCAACAAGCTTACTTCAAAATATTTTGGTCCTTACTTGGTCCTTTCTAGAGTTGGTGCAGTAGCTTACAAATTGCTTTTACATGTTGATGTACGTATTCATCATGTGATTCAAGTTTCCTAGCTTAAATGGTGTTATGAGGTGCCTACAGACATTAATCATCCCCCTATTTTACATCTTTCAAGTCCTTATTGTCCCATTTCTGAGTCGATATTGGAGAAAAGGATGGTCAAAATAGGTAATAAGGTTGTGTGTCAAGTCTTAGTTCAATGGTCTGGCTTGGATGCTTCTCAGGCTACTTGGGAGTTCCTAAATGAGCTGCAACACAGGTTCCTGAATTTCACCCTTGAGGACACGGGTGGTTTCCATTGGGGGGTATTGATACAATGCTTAGATGGTTAGGAATATTAAAAAGTAGTTATTGTTGCTCATTAGTCACAAAAATAGTTATAACTATTAACTGTTGTTAGAATTCGTTAGAAGCAGTTATTTAATTAGCTTAGCTTTACCTTCCGTTTCAATTCTATAAATACAGATGTAATACAATTGTCAAGACATTGAATGATATATAATAAGGTCTTCTCTTCTCTCTTGTACTCAGTTATTCTTAGCTTCTAACTCGGATTCCCCTTATATAGCTATCTTCTTCTTTAAGGTTAATCACCCTAGTTGATATTATCCCTTCGATTACTAGTAATTGGATCAGTTATAGAAAAATTAAAGACATTTGTCTAACATAAGTGAGTAACATTCTAAAAACTACACAACATGTTATTAATAGAATATTGAAGTACAAAGTACTTGGGCAGAGTCAATGTTATCACGATGAAAATTAGAGATCTTCCCTAATGCTGAAACAACATGATCATACGACATTACATTCTCAGGTAGTAAAACATTCAGATACATTAAATCAACATTTAGTCTTTACAGAGCCTCTGAGTAAAGGTAATGAAATGTAGTTAAAGTAGGAACACATTACACCTGTGACTTGTAAGCAACGGCCTGATGAAAAACAAATGAAGCCAAACATCTGTGAGGGCACTAACAAATGCGTCCAACCATATATTTTGTTTACTGTTTATGTTTCTTGTGTGATGTTATTGTACAATAGATTTGAATAGGATAAAATATGTCATTTGCAATACAAAATTTGCATGAAATATATTGGAATAAACGTGTTGTAACTAGTGTATAAAAAATATGAGGAGCAAAAGTTAAACACAAATTTGTTTGAGGGTAAAACCTAAATTTAAAGAGCCAATAATAATTGACCCATATTTACCAGTGCAACCTACTCGAACTATCAAAGCCCAACATTCTTTCAGAATGCAAAATAGAAACATAAAAACTTAACGATACTGTCACTAACGGAGAAAGTAAAGCTCTAGACTTGATTAGCGATCTTTCAGATGAAGCTTTACACTCAATAATCTCAATATCCCAAATGCTGAAGATTCCTTTGGAAATTCTTATGTCAACATTATTTGGATTTACACCAATCAACAATCTTTGTGCTAGAAGTTTCGCCGTTGTAGACAATGTTATTTCATCATTCTCTTTTAATGTAAAAATATTTCACTTGCATCAATTCACAAACTTGGGTGTGCTTCGATTACATGCTCCGGTGGATTGAGTTTTTAAAAAATGATTCTTTTTTGAAGGATTTCAATTTCTTAAGATAGAACCACTATACGAGTTTGTCCATATGGTTTTTAATATCAAATTTCGGAGAGCAAGTTGTTAGGAAAGCATTATACCAAAAGGAAACATATTACAAGGAAAATTTATTTAATTTGTGAAGTTAAATTAATATAAAAGATAGTTTATCTGTTTAAAGGTTGTGCCAATATTACGACTCTAAAACTCAAAGGTTGATTGCTTACTGGTCCAGAATACTCTAATTGAAATCCTTAATAATTGTGAATTGTTGGAGAAACTGACTCTTCACCATTGTTTCTATATGTTAATGTGAGCATTCGTCGAATCTCTAGTTACTAGAGATTTCTCATATGCATCGACAACATATTTGCCTAATTATGAAAGCTTGGATAAATTGGTGTTCTTAAATATCTAGGCTTTCAGAAATTAGGAAAATTTATCGTTCATTTATTTGAGAAATCTCTAACAACTTGTGTTTTTGGTGACGAATGCTCACATCGATCGACATGTAGGTACAATGACAAAGAGTCAATTTCTCCAACTCCTCGTGATTCTTGAGGATTTCAACTAGGGTATTCTTGCTCATTAATCAAGCTCGAAGTTTTGGGGCTCTGAAATTAATACAACCTTTAAAGGGTAGACCATCTATTAGCATGTATTCATTCAGCTCCATAAATTGTAGAAATTTCTCTTGGAATTTGCTTCATTTTGGTCTAATTCCTGTTGAACTACTTCCTCCCCTGAATTTGATACAAAAAACCATCCGGAAAAACTTGTTATGGTGATTCTATCACCAGGAAGTGAAATTGCTTCAAGTTTTATTTTTTTCCATTTTTCAAAACCTTAATTCATCGGAGCATGTAAATCGAGAACCACCAAGTACGTGAGGAGTGATGCAAGTGAAAAAAAATGTCATTAAAAGAGAGTGATGGAAAAAAGTTGTCTACAACGGAAACACTACTAGCACGGTGATTGTTGATTTGGTCTAGATCCAAAAAAAGTCACGACCAAAAATTCCAAAGAAATCTCCAGCGTTTGGAATATACGCTAGTGTAAATAATTGTCCGTATTTTTTAAGTGGTCAATACAAGAAGTGTTTTTTTAATTTTCATTTACATAAGTATATTTTCAGTGTGTTGTATCATTTCTACTAGAAATAGGCAGAAATATAGGTCGTATCAACTAATGATTCTATCAAACAATCACTCTAATGTTGACAACATTAAATGGAACACTTAATGCTACTAGTGAGAGTACAAAATAGAGAAAAGGAAAGAAATTATTCTACTCAATTACACCCACATTCTTGATATTTAATCAATGATATTATCATAACCATGCGAGTTTAAAAAGTACAGTCAATCAAATTTGATACTAAGTCAAACTTTTCCAAAAATAAACAAGTAATAGGAAACACCAATGCATGAATTTTACCATAAATCAATTGTTATTAAAATAGGGGAGTGCAATTTAATAACGAAAATAGTCAATTGACAATTAGAGATTACCACCAGTGAATCTTTTATAATAAATAGATCGAAAGAAAGAATCATGAATGATCTTCTAATTTTGAAGGAGCCATGTTAATATAGTTAAAGACTTCAATCCAAAATAACATGATTTAGAGACTTCCATGTTTGAAGGCCACATATGTATATTTATTTATCATAAATAGCAAAAGTTTGCCAAGAATAATTAAATTAAAGTTTTCCACGCTAACTAAAAGAAAGAAAACTTGGAGAATAAAATAGAGTCAATCAAGGAGAAAATCATGTCAAAGTTTATGAAGGATAGGTAAATATTAAGATGTATCAATCGATTAAGGTAACAAAAATACAAACAAGCATGAATCATGGAGATTTTTAGAATAGTCAATCAATTCATTAAGAAAATAAATCAATTCTCACATTAAGACTTGTTAAACTTGAATCAAGACACCAGAACTCAATAAGTGTTCTTAAAGAAAAACTTAAGGGTGTACTAATACCTATTTACAAAAAGGGGAAATTACATTCAAATAAAAATAGAAGCACACAAAGTAGAAAATTCACAAGTTAAGAAACTCAAAATCACAAGGAAATCATGATAAAAAGAGATTTCATGATCATTATTAGCGTAAGAATGCAATAATAACTACTATACTAAAAAAAATAAGGCGATTTAAGAAATTTGTTTGAAAGATGAATAATCTAAAAAAAGGAACCTCGATGGATCAGTTAAGATCCAATTTCAATAGCCCCTAAAAACCTTAAGGCTCCATAGGATCTCTCTGGTCGGAGCGACAGAGAACCGATGCTCTTGTTGTCATTTTTGTCAATCTTGTTGGGGGGAGGATGATGATTGGCTTGACTCGTCGAAGCCAAATGACTCTTCACAATGGTTGTTTTGTCGGAATTTTCGGTCAAAACCAATGAGAAGAAGAGAAGAATATGGATTAAGGTTGTATTGTGCGGCGCTTCGCAAGCCAACAGGGACGAGAAGAGAGTCAGAGGGAAAGAGAAAGGGAAGGAGATGGTCGATTAGTTTGGATGGTGAAGTGGATTTTATCCACTAGTGGTTGGAGAAGCGCGGTGAGGTGAGAACGATGGAGAGGGCTCGCTTTTTGATTGACCCCGTGAGTGATGGTGGAGCAGGTCTTCGGTTAGTGGTCTTCGTCGACGATGGACGATTTTGGGAGAAGAGAAGCGGCGTCTAGCATTTTCAAAGAGAACGAGGAGAAAAAAATGAAAATAGGGTTAGGGTGTTAGGATATTTATATAGGAAAGTGGTTAGAGACTCAATCTTAGCCATTAGATCAAGATGAGATGTGGTTTTGAGATTTAAAAGAATGGAACGGACGGTTGGGATTAAAGATGAGATGTTGAGATTGGGATTGAATTAATTGGTTCAAAATGGTCTAGAATTGTAATAAATTGAGTAGAAAGGCTACAAATTAAATAGATTAAATAAAAGAGCCTACAATTTAAATGATTCAGAGGAAGATTTTATAGATTGTCATCCAATAAATGGTTATAGTAAACATATTAATAAATTTCATATAAGATAAATACACTTATATATTATGGACGTTAAATAGACAAGTTAATCAATTATTTCAAATTTAGCAATTGATAAATAATACAACAATAATAATGATGATGAGTCCACGACTTGGACTCATTTAGGTCTTTATTTTAGTAGATTTAGTGTAATCAAATGCATATTTTGTGCCAATAACATATAAAAATCCTTGATTTTCAGGGTTTTGAATTGATGACAAAGCATGGACATTAAGGACCAAAAAAGAACAAGACAACTGAAAGGATGAAGAAAAGAAGGCATGAGGATCGCATAACCTATTGGGAGAATCACTGAACGACCTTGGTTTCGCCTTATGTTCCAGTGTGCTAAGCCCTGAAGGAAAAAATCAAGTAGGCAATAGAAATGAGCAGTCGGTGAGTCGCCGAACGGTTCCGCAATGTTGTTCCATATCAACCAAAGTTATAAAACCCCAAGGATGCCGAAGGCAAAAGCAAAACGACAATACAAATGACCAAAGGGAGGATCACCGAGAGGATAGGCGATCCCGACTTATTACGCTGCCAGATCTTTCGCAGCATAATTTTTGACAACTATAAATATGTTTTTAAATTCTTAGTTTATCAGTTATCTAGCTATCTATCGAGCAGTCTAGTTTTAAATATATTATTCAGTTTTGAGACAATTTTTTCTTAGCTTTGAAGATTTGAAGATTTCCAATTCCAAGAAATTGAAAGTCGGTTTTGAAGATTCTTCATCTTAGACCTCTGTAAAGACAATCTTAATCATACCCAATTTATGGAAACACAATTTGGTATGGATTTCTTGCTTTTTACTATGTCTAACTAAAGCCCAATTCTTGGGGTGTGATTATGTGATTATGGGTTGATTTAAATGTTGGGTATTGCTAATTGATGGTTTATATGTTGTTTAAAAGTGATTTTGTTCAATAATTATAGTTGAATTAAATGGGTTGTAGTTGCAAATACAATCTTAGCTCCGTCTTTTTGGCTTGCTCGAGAGATATGTTTTAAAACCAAAATTATTGAATCGATGGTCTATGGGTATTGGGTTGTCATGGGTTCAGCTCAAGAGAGTGAATCCTAAACCCTTTTCCACACACTCAGCTCGAGAAAGTGAATGGACTAAAGCGAAGGTTGTTCTTATAAATTGTTGCTTATTGGTGTTCGAGAGAAACCAATTTGATTCGGGTTAAACTGCTCGAGAGAGAATTTATCACCACTAAAGTCAATAATTGATATGCAGCTATTTAATATTAATTGCGATTATCCGGTTGTTTACCTTAGCCCATAATTCTATCACATCCCAAGAATCCCGTCTCCATGCTCGTATTTTCACATTATTTGTGTTTTAGTTGTTAACTAACTACAATCCCTCCCCCTACTTTTGATATTTGACAATTGTGTCACCCTATAATTTAAACCATATATTTATTCGAAAATATTTCTAGCTATGACTAACTTTAACTGATTCGCACTTGGCTGCTAATTCTCGAAACCACTCTCTATAGGAACGATCTCAACCCTTTGTTGGGTTATGTAACATCTTGTAACTTGAAATAGCTAAGAAACTAAAAATAATCATTTTTGGAAAGAAAGGGGAAAATCTGGAAAAAACATTCTAAGTTTAAGAAAATGAGTTTTGGTCATTTTTAAACGGTCATAACTTCTAGCTCAGGATGAGTTAGAAGTTTTTCTTGATATGGTTGGAAATCCCTTGGAGAGATCTTTCCAACTCAACCAAGTTTGCATATTTTCGATATCGTATGAGGTAGATATGCCTATCGAAAGTTGGGTTGTTGGATTGAGGAAGGTCCCAATCGAAATTTAAGGAAGGACAAACTAGTCTTTTCACCCATTTATTTCCTATTTCGTTTTAGGGATTTTCTAGTTTTTGAGCATGTGCTTCACACGTGTGTTTCAAGTGAATTTTTATAGATACGTTAGAATGACTAAAATTTCATGGAAATATATATGTAAATCGTAGTGAATAATAAAATGCAACAATTACAAAATAAAAATAAAGACTTACGACAATAAAACATTCATAGAAAACTAAATTAAGAAGTCTAATAGAGAAAAAAAAGACAAAAAGAAAAATATTTAAAAAAAATACAATGTAGACATTATTCTTATAAAACTGATGTATATCTAGACAAAAAAATAAGTACAAAATTAGTACATAACTCTCTGAATTCTTATCGACTCCTTCTATATCCTATCAAAATTCAAGAATCTTCTTCATCTACTTTAACTATATAATAAAATAATAGCCTATAATGTTGGTTGGGTTTCATGAGATAAAGAAGTTGAATTTATATAGATAGAATAGAAGGAATATCAAAAGATAGCTTAAAGTTTTAGTTTAAATATTTGGAGGTTATGAATATCAAAAGATGAGAGTTATGGATATTAAGAGTACAAAAGTTGAATAAGTGACTAGAAAATAATAATAAATAAAGAAAGAAAAGGAAAAAGAAAATTAAAGTTAGCAAACCATGTAGAAAGAACAACTAAAGTTTTTATCACGTAATTAAGTATCAATGAATTTAAATTTGTGAAGCTAGAGTCGTTCTTTAATAATAATTAAGAGGACATTATCAATGTGTGTGTCTCCATTTTGCAGATTTACACCCTTTATATTATTAAATTTTGTTATTTATCATAAAGGATAATACTTTATCCACATAAATTATATTATTTATGAGAGGGGTTAAGGAAAAAGTTATGAGAAGAGGAAAAGTATAGCAATTTAGGTAGAGACTTTTTTTTTTAAAAAAATTATTATTATTATATACATATAGATTATAGATGATAAATATTAATAAATTAGATATTTAATTAGGAATTAATCTTAGGAAGTCTAAAAGTAATTAACATTTTAATCAAACTTATACAATCAGATATTTAAATATTTTATTACAATTTAATTTATAGAAGGGATAAAACTGTAATTCAACTTTCAAATTTTTTTGTTCATGCTTTTAGTAATATATGATATGATAATTTGGGGTAAAAACAAGTTTTAGTCAGATTAGAAAGTTTAACTTTACGCTTAGGGCTTGGAGAAGAGAGAAGAGAAGAAGAAAAAGAGAGAAAGATCAAGGTTTTACCATGAACGCCAAGGAATTGCAAGTGGAATTTGTCGAGGGTGATCCCTATTAAGGTGTGTGAGATTTTTCGTGTTGGGTTAATTCATCCACACACCAAAACATGTTTCAATTTAGTGGTTTTAGAATTGTTTACATGTTAAGAAGTGAATCCTTGATGAATCTTATCGAATCACTTTTGGTTGAGTTGTTTGAATGTCCATTGATGTTGATTCGTAGTTTCCGATGTTGTTTTCGAGTTAGATTTACTGGGTATTAAAGTTAGTGATGATCCTAAGGGTTTGGGGATAGAACTCGGGAGGCGGACCTGCATTGCGGTAGAAAGGTGCCTCAGACCAACTGGTCTGGCGCGGTGTGCCCCGAACGCGTCCGGATCGGCATTTTTCGCCTAGTTTTCGTAGATTAGCCCTTTTTAGTCCTTCTAAGGTACATTAACACCTTCCAATTATTCTAATTACTTCAAATGATTTCTAAACACCTAGAAATCATCAAAGAACACAAATCATAACCTTGAATCCATTATCCAATTAAAGGAAAGTTAAGATCAAAGTCAAAGAAGTTAAAAGTCAAGTCTAAAGTTAAGAAGTAAGTCAAAGTAAAGTTCTTAAAGGTTGTCAAGAGTCTTTACTAAACGTTTTAACTTCGTTTTAAGGCTCAAGTTTCAAGAATAAGTAAAGAGTAAAGAGATAGAAGTCTTTCCTTCAAAAGTTATAAGGGAACTAAGTATCCCCTAAGAGTTCGATTTAAGACTCAAGTTTTCAAGTTAATCAAAGAGTAAAGAGTGAGTTCACTTCTAAAAATTTATAAGGGAACTAACTATTTCCTAGAAAGTTTATAAATGTTTTTTCACATTTAAGTTAAGAGGTAATTAAGATTTCCCAAAAGAGTTTAGAGCAAGAAAAGGGAACATTGATTCTAAGAGAGCTTTTTAAAGCTAAGTTATTACGAGAATGAGGTTATGTGTTATTCTAGATTTAGGAACGAGCTAACCTTCTAAAAACTGAAATAATGGTATTAGATTCGAATAGAAGAAATAGTAGCTTGACTAGATAAGAGTAAATCTCAAAGTGGTATGAAGCGTGCAAGGAAGATAAGAATGACTTAAGTTATGAGAGGAAAAGATCATTCGAGTAGTGCGAAAGATGAGAAGGACTTTATTGAAGTAGATATAAGTACAGAAGTCAAATCCGAAAGAAAAGTTGATCTCGTCTACAATCTGTCAATCCCTGCAAACCTGGAAATTGTCATATGTGTAAATAAAATTATTAGGACATATATAGTGATTGAATGATTAAAAATTTTATTAACATGATGTAATTTTCCATTGAGATCAATAAAATTTGTCTTAAGATAATAAGATGACATCTTAGGGCCATGATAGGCGAAAATTTAATCGTTAGGTCATGGAATAATTGTTGCAGGCCATAAATTTGATGCCTTTAGTCTAAGACACCTTTGAAACATGATATGTAGAATATAATTTTTAGGTCATGATCAGATGATGTCCGTGGGCCATGGAAATGGTGTCTTATACAAGGACGCCTTTGAAACATGATAATCATAAATTCAATCATCAGGTCATGAAATAATGTCCGCAAACCATGAATTAATGAATTTAGACCATGGTCCCATTGTAACATTAAAGTAATGATAAAAGAATGTGTATCTAATTTTTTCGATGCAATTCGGCCATATTGCGATATTTACATCTTGATTTGATAGATATTTCTGCAGATATATTTTTTGGGGCTCACTAGATTTGGTAACTTGATTAAACCTTAGGTCAATGTAAATGAGATTCTCCGACTCAATCTTATTGTTGGGAATATATATAGTTCTCAGGCACAATATAATTCTCGAGCTTCATGTAGTTTTTTAGCACAATGTAATTTTATAACGCAATGTGATTCTTTGACACGATGCAATTCTCAGTGACATTGCAATTCTCGTGCACAATGCAATTCTCAGGCATAATGCAATTTCCCAGATACAATGCAATTTTTCAGGCATGATGCAATTCTAAGGAACAATGTAATTCTAGGGCACAATGGAAATTCTCGGGCACAATGGAAATTCTCGGACTCAATGCAATTCTCAGGCTCAATGTAATTCTTGGACACAATGTAAATTTTCAGACGCAATACAATTTCTTGGGCACAATGCGATTCTCAAACTCAATTCAATTATAGGGCACACTGCAAATTTTTAGGCACAATGCAATCTTTTGTACACAATGAAAATCTCATGCTCAATGCAACTATCAAACTTAATACAACTTCTCGGGAATAATGCAATTCTCCAGAATATGCAAATTCTTAAGCACAATGATATTCTCAGGCATAATACATTTCTTAAAAACGATGTTATAGTTGAGAATATAAGGTTGCTTAGACCATCATTTTATCGAAAGGTCAAAGTATCTCTTCCATGGTGATTGTCGGGCTCAATATAATAGTTGAGTTTGTAAAGTATCTTACATCTTCATCATATTGGAAGCACATAGTGTCATTTCTTGGAGGTTTGCGGGCCCAAATTAACAGTTGAGGGTATAGAGTAGATTAGACCTTCATCTTATTGGAAGGACAAAACATTATTTCACGGCGATATTCGGATGATGTTCGAATTGCTTCTTGCATTTGTACCTTTCTCTTCTGCATTCAAAGAAAAATTGTTAGTTTATAAAAAGGGAGATTGATATGTATCTCTGTTTTGACCAGCACACTCCATTTGTCCTTGACATCTAGGACTTATTCGAAAAACAAAAATCCTTTTATTTTACCAACCAAAGGAATTTATTAGTAATTGTAAGTATGTTATACATGCTTTAGTGATAGACTTACTTCCTTATTCTCTCTATAGATTACTTAATACATGAATTATATTCATACCGAATACTTTTGATAGGTTTAACTATTTCGATTAATTTTCTCAACAAGATCGCGAACTACATCAATAGTAAGCGGCTTCTGATAATAATAATCAAGGCCAGCATTCATGGATGATTTCTCCTCTTCTTCTTTTTCACCCGGAAGTCATTCCCACAATCAAGCTATCAACATGCATATCTTGAAGTTACTTAGTTGCCTGCATAATATAGAAAATATTTCTAAAGTTTTTTACTTGAATTATGTCTAAATTAAGATGTTCAAACAGAAACTAAATCACAATTAAAATATTAAAGGTCATGAGAAGGAGTAACAGTAAAATTGTACTATTTGTTTTAAGACTTATTAGGATTAAAGTGAAAGTTCAACAATCATTCTAATCCCTAGTAATTACTTGTCCCCAAAGATGTGCTTTGACTCTCCCAAGTTTTTGGTCTAACTCGTTCTTTTTCTTAGTGTTATACGGATCAGCTTGTTGAGGAACCTCGACTAATTCCACGAGTACCCACTACCTCTCTGTAACTCTGTTTCCAACTCATATAAACTATAATTCCATTTATACAAGTAGACTATCAAATTGAAAGGAATTTTTGAATTATAGCATCATTGTTTTGATAAACCTGAATCTTTTATTAATGCAAATCTTCTACCAAAGCTGGTATGTCGAATAACTGTTTGACATAGGTCACATTTTGTCCATAAGCACTCCCTTTCTCTACAGTCAGTTTGGCAGACCTTAGCAGCTCTGGCGTGCTAGCCAACATACAGTAATATATCAGTAATTTGCAATATTTGTATCTTCCTTGAACGGGTGACATCCACATAATGTTTCTTGTACTTTTAGGACTTATTTGAAATCAATAAATTAAAAAAATTGCTTCTTCTCTATTCAAAGAAAGAGCTCTTTATCTGAGCATTAGTTTACATAATTATGAGGCAGACAATTCAACATTTCCTGACAACTAGCAGTACTGTTGCATATATTTGGCAAGGGGCACCGTAATTTCCGAATCCCTTCTCCCCTTCAGTTTTATTTCAACCTACGTAGCTTCTTTTTTTACTTTTGGTCAGTGTGCCTTAGGTTAGTATGTCGATGGGATGGATTATGATTTTAGTGCCCTTTGCCAAGCATATGCAACAATGTTCTTTGTTATTAGGAAATGTTGAATTGTCTGTCTCGTACAAATGTAGACTAATTTTTAAATAAATATCTCTTGCTTTGGGTTGAGCATAAGGAATTTTCAAATTTTATAGATTTCAAATAAATATCTCTTGCTTTAGATTAAGCATAAGGAATTCTCCAAATTAACCTTCATTTTTCTGAAGTTTTGAACTCGCCTAAGAACAGTCTCATTGAACACTATATTGATTAAAAAGTCATATTACAAATAACTTGGGACAGAGAATTCTACCCTTACCTGTTAGAACAAATGAACAAGAATGATAAAATTACAAGGAATCCAAAATAAAACTTGCTTGGCTTAGAGGCACGTTAATACGTTTCTTGAAGATAGTTGGAGTCTCTCCCACGAGCAATCGGAAGAATAAGTAACAACTCTATCTTCGGGATTCAACTAAGCCACAACACAAGTAACATTCAAGAATGTTGCTCTTCTATTTTTTAATTGGTGTTTTCACCTTTTGATTAATGTCTCACAAGTGTTTTCAAGGGAAAGTATTTTTTTTTGTTTTGTTTTGAAATGCTTATGTTTTTCAACTAAAATAAACTCAATTTATAGGATAAAAGTTTTGCAAGAAAAGACTTTTAATTAATAGAATTTATTATAGGTTCATGAATTTAAAATAACAATTATCTTTCAAAATTCATAACGTAGAGCCTCTTACAAAATCCTATAACGTAGAATTAAAACAAAGAAGAATGTTACAACCCACATCCATTATTTTGTTATTTTCAAAACTTTTAACGGATGAATTTTGTTTCAACATTAATTGAAACACTAATTCTGACAATCCCCCACTTGTTTCAAGAAATTTTATCTTTGAAAAATTAAAAAAATATTTTGAGACATTAATCTAGCAACATGCATCAATGATGGTGTCTTTTGGACTTGAACCATTAGCCAGTGAAGGTTTTCAAAATCATTGACTACTTAGTGAACAAATCTTGAACTAAGTGGTTCATTGATTGAAGTTAGAAAAATACTCCACGCATATCACTATGTTCCAGTGAAAATCGAAATCCTTTGACACCTTACGGCCATGTGTCCTGAATCCTTTTAGCCAAATGCTTTAAGATTTCCCTGTTAAAATCTTATTGAAGCGGCCTCCACTTCGCACTTAGTGCGGTGAATTCATCAAGAGTAACTTTGCATACTCCGACCAAATGGTCTATGAACTTCATTAAGAGAAATTAATCTCATCCTCCTTTATAGCAAAGTATCGGTAAATCTATCAAGAATATTCCTACATACTCCAATCGAAATCAGTTTATAGACTTATTAAGAGAATATAATATCATCCTTCTCTTAGTAGGAATATCGAAAAAAATTATCAAGAGTTTTCTTACTAACTCCAATCGAGATCGGTCTTATAAATTTATGAAGAGAAAATAATCTCAATCATGCACATCTACTTGTTTCATTTTATTTGAAAATGGGAATTTTATTGATGTGCTTCACAATTGTAACTTTACTTGTTTTTCCCTTTGAACCCAAGATTACATCATTAGGTAGGGTTACCATAAAGTACAATTAATTTACAACAGGCTTTATTCCCATTCCATTACAAGTTTCCACCACTAACTCTTTGCCTAACCCTTTAGACAAAGGATCCGCTAAATTAAATCTGGACTTCACATATTGAAGCGATATCACGCCTTCCTCCAATAATATCCTCACATGATTGTGTTTGAGACAAACTTGTCTCGACTTGCCATTGTAGCAATCACTTGAAGCCCAAAATATAGAAGCTTGATTATCACAATAGATAGTCAAAGGTGGTATTGGCTTAATCTATAAAGGAATATCTATCAGCATTGATTGCAGCCAATCAACTTCTTCTCCAGCAGAAGACATAGCTATAAATTCTGACTCCATGGTTGAATGAGTAATACATGTCTGCTTCTTTGATTTCCAAGAGATTGCTGCTCCAGCCAAAGTGAAAATCCAAGCAGTAATAGATTTAGAGTCATTCGGATTAGAATTCCAAGTAGCATCATTATAGCCTTCAAGAACAACGGGAAATATAGAATAATGCAGGCCAACATTAATTGTACCCTTCAGATATCTTAAAACATGAATTAAGGCATTCCAATGTTCAACTCTGGGATTACTAGTAAACTTGCTCAAAGTTTCTACTGCGTAACCAATATCCGGCATGGTACAATGCATGGCATACATAAGGCTCCCAACAATCTGAGAATATGTCAGCTGGTCGAGAACATCACTAGAGTTCCGCATTAGTTTGATGCTAGGATCAAATGGTGTAGGAGCAGGTTTGTCGTCAAAGTGACCAAACCTCTTTAGAACTTTCTCAATATAACGTGATTGAGTAAGATTCAAGCCATTCACTGATCTTATAATTTTAATACCCAAAATTACATCACCTTCTCCAAGATCTTTCATTTCAAATTGAGAAGCTAGAAACGATTTTGTTTCTTAGATTCTTTCAATATCAGTTCCAAAGATCAACATATCATCTACATAAAGACATATTATAACACCAGATGTGTTTTGAAATTTACTAAATATGCAAATATCACCACCATTGATTGAGTAGCCATTAGAAATCATTACTCTTCTAAATTTCTCATTCCATTGTTTTGGAGCTTGTTTTAATCCATATAGAGATTTAAGAAGCTTACAAACTTTGTGTTCTTGACCAGGTACGACAAATCCTTCTGGTTGTTTCATGTAAACTTCTTCATCTAGATCACCATTTAAAAATGCAGTCTTCACATTCATTTGATGTATTACCAGACTATGAATTACGGCTAAAGCAATCAAGAGTCGAATAGAAGTCATTCGAGCTATAGGTGCAAAGGTATCAAAATAATCAATATCTTTCAATTGAGTAAAACCTTTTGCTACCAAACGAGCTTTGTACTTATCTAAGGTATGATAACATTTTAATTTCTTTCTAAAGATCCATCTACAACCAATAGATTTACATCCAGGAGGGAGTTCTGATAAAATCCATATATTGTTTGACATAATAGAGTGCATTTCATCATCAATAGCTTCACGCCAGAAAGGAGCATCATATGAATTCATTGCTTCAGCATAACTTTCAGGATCCCTTTCAACTAAATAGACTTGAAAATTTGGACCAAAGTTTCTTGGTTTGGCTGATCTCGCACTACGTCTTCGTTGACTTTCTTCCAAAGGTTCAACTATTTTTCTTTTAAGAGTAGATATAGAAGAACTTGTATTTTGGTCCAAAGATTCTTTTTTCTTAGGAAATATATGCTCAAAAAAGTTAGCATGCAACGATTCAATGATTGTATGAGGGCTTGGAGTCTCAAGATTCAAAAATCTATAAGCCTTACTGGTTTGTGAATAACCAATAAATACACAATCTACTCCTCTATATCCAATCTTAGTCAATTATTGATCAAGTAATCTAACATGAGCTAAACAACCCCATACTTTAAAATAATTTATATTTGATTTTCGATTCTTCCAAAGTTCATGTGGAGATGAATCATGTTCCTTGGAAGGAATTCGATTCAAAATATGACATGCAGAAAATAAGGCTTCAGTCCACAAATTTTCAGTGACCAGATCCATAAATCATAGAGTTAACCATTTCGATGAAAGTTCTATTCTTTCTTTCTGCTACACCATTTTGTTGTGGTGTATAAGACATAGTCAATTGTTTCTCAATGCCTTCGTTTTCACAAAAATCAATAAAATCTGATTTTAAATATTCTCCACCTCTATCAGATCTAATTCATTTAATCTTTAAACTCAATTTATTTTCAACTTCTGCTTTATATGTTTTAAAAGTCTCAAATGCCTCATCTTTTGTTTTTAATGGAAAGACATATGTATACCTTGAGTAATCGTCAATGAAAATGATAAAACATCTCTTTCCATGATGTGATAAATAATCCATATCACAAATATCAGTGTGGATTAACTCCAAAAGTGTGGATATCCTTTCAACAGACTTAAAAGGTTTCTTTGTTATTTTACATTTACTACAAGTAATACACTTAGCAACATGATCCTTTCGACAGTCTTTGATTAATCCATTTTTCACCATGAGTTGAAAGGATCTAAAATTCACATGACCAAGACGTTCATGCCATAAATCTAAAGACTCCACAACATAAGCAGAAATATTTTCATTTTCAATATTGAGTTTGAACATGCCATTTGTAGCATAACCTTTTCCAACAAACATGCCTTGTTTAGACAAAATAAATTTATCTGCCTCAAAAATCATTTTAAAACCATGCTTCGAAAGAAGCGTACCTGACACCAAGTTCTTTCGAATATCAGGAACATGCAATACGTCTATCAATGTGACCATCTTTCCAGAAGTGAATTTTAGTTCAACAGTTCCCTTTCCCACAACCTTAGCAGAGGATGAGTTTCCCATATGCAAAACCTTATCACCCCCCACTAATTCGTAGGTCGTGAAAGAATTTCGATTACCTAATATATGACAAGTTGCACCAGTGTCTATCCACCATTCCACTTGATCTCCCGCTACAAATACTTCAGTGACCATTGCCACTAGTTCATTTTTTTATTGTTATTTGTCTTTTCTTTCTTCTTTTCAACTTTTAGAATTTTACAATCACGTGCATAGTGACCAATTTTATGACAATGATAACATTCAATCGACTTATAATTAGAATTAGTACGCTTGAAATTTTTACTCTTCTTTGCCTTCAAAAATTTATTATTGGCAGGTTCCTTCTTGATCTTTTCTTAAACAACATGAGCTTTCATGATGGGCTCCTTCAAGATGTTATTATCGCGGTATCGTGTCTCTTGTTCAATTTGCAAGTGTTGCGATAATTGGTCAAGATTTAAATCTTCCTTCTTGTGTAAGAGTTTGCTTCTGTACTCCTTCCAAGATGGAGAAAGTTTTGAGACAATAGCACCAACATGAAAGTTTTCATCAAGAGTAATTCCAGATATAGCAATTTTATTAGCTAGAGTTGAAACTCTTGTACTTATTCAGTGATTGACTTGTCATCAACCATTTTTAACTCCATATAATTTGAAACAAGAAATTTCTTTGAACTCGCCTCTTCTGCTAAATGAATAGCTTTAAGAGTATCCCAAATCTCCTTAGCAAATTTACACTTAATATAATATTGATCATAATATTTATTGGACATTCCTCCAAGAATATAATTCTTGCAT
The DNA here is from genome assembly GCA_016801875.1 of Solanum sitiens. Lineage (NCBI taxonomy): Eukaryota > Viridiplantae > Streptophyta > Magnoliopsida > Solanales > Solanaceae > Solanum > Solanum sitiens. Next base: position 813,877 of record JABWTJ010000482.1, on the reverse strand, counting down.
AAGTAATCATCATCTTGCCATTTGACAAGTTTTTCTTTAATTAGAGTAGCCTCGCCCGTTGCTACCTCTGAACTAGGAGCCTCAGGACAAGGTTTCTCAAGAACATATGTCAACTTCAATCGTCTTAAAAAGAATTCCATCTTTCCACGCCATCTAGGAAAGTCTTTGCCATAAAATATTTCAAAATTAAAATTAGGCAAATTTGGAACATTGTTTGTTATTGTTGTGGATGCCATAGAGACAACTATCTTCAAATTGTTAGAACAAATGAACAAGAATGATAAAATTACAAGGAATCCAAAATAAAACTTGCTTGGCTTAGAGGCACGTTAATACGTTTCTTGAAGATAATTGGAGTCTCTCCCACGAGCAATCGGAAGAATAAATAACAACTCTATCTTCGGGATTCAACTAAGCCACAACACAAGTAACATTCAAGAATGTTGCTCTTCTATTCTTGAATTGGTGTTTTCACCTTTTGATTAATGTCTCACAAGTGTTTTCAAGGGAAAGTATTATTATTTTTTTTGTTTTGTTTTGAAATGCTTATGTTTTTCAACCAAACTAAACTCAATTTATAGGATAAAAGTTTTGCGAGAAAAGACTTTTAATTAATAGAATTTATTATAGGTTCATGAATTTAAAATAAAAGTTATCTTTCAAAATTCATAACGTAGAGCCTCTTACAAAATCCTATAACGTAGAATTAAAACAAAGAAGAATGTTACAACTCACATTCATTATTTTGTTATTTTCAAAACTTTTAATGGATGAATTTTGTTTCAAAATTAATTGAAACACTAATTCTTACATTATCTTGGGTCATCAAAGTGAGAAAGGATGAATTTCACAGTCTTCAGCAGGGTAGCATATCAAGATCTGTAGCATATCTTGTCTCGCTATGCTACTCAACTTGGGGGAACTGAGGAGGAAAGGATCAGTCATAATGTTAAGGGACTAAACACTGATTTGTAGGTCTTATCCGTTCACATGAATTCTACAAGAAAGAACTTCAATAAGGTGACCGATTATGTGAAGAAATTGGAAGGAATTGGGAAGGACAAGGCATTGGCTAAAAGGTAGAGAATGTGGGCAACTTCAGTGGTTCTTATTCCAAGGTTTTTTGTTAGCATGTGTATTTAGCTCATCCCATTCAGTCGTCTTTACCAGCTTCTACGGGTGGTTATTCCAAGGTCAACAGCAGTCTCAGGCTAAGGGTGGTCAAGGAGCTTCTTATTCGCTAGCCAACAGGCCCTAACTTGATCGAGGTTGCTTCAACTGTGGTGAGCTGGGTCAATTTAAATGAAATAGTTTGGAATAAACATGTTGTAACTAGTGTATAAAACACACGAGGAGAAAAAATTAAACACAAATCCGTTTGAGGGGAAAGCCTAAATTTAAAGAGCCAACAAAAAAATTCAATAATAATTAACCATATTTACCAGTACAACCAACTCGAGCTATCAAAGCCCAACATTCTCTTAGAATGTAAAAAAGAAACATGAAAAACTTAATGATATTATCACTAACGGAGAAAGTGAACCCCTAGACTTGATTAGCAATCTTTCAGATGAAGCTTTACACTCAATAATCTCAATGTCCCAAATGAAGATTCCTTTGGAAATCCTTATCTCAATTTTATTTGGATTTACACCAAATCAACAATCTTGTGCTAGAACTTTCCCCGTTGTAGACAATGTTCTTATATCATTCTCTTTTAATGTCAATTTTTTTTCAGTTGCATCACTCCTCGAACTTGGGTGTGCTTCGATTACATGCTTCGGTGGATTGACTTTTTGAAATATGATTCTTTTTTGAAGAATTTCACTTTATTGTGATAGAACCACTATAACGAGTTTGTCCATATTGTTTTTAATATCAAATTCAAGAGAGAAAGTTGTTAGGAAGAGCATTATGCCGAGAGGAAACAAATTTCAAGGAAAATTTTATATAATTTGTGGAGTTAAATTAATATGTTCTAAAATATAATTTATCTATTTAAAGGTTGTGTCAATATAATGACCCTAAAACTCAAAGGTTAATTGCTTACTAGTCTTGAATACTCTAATCGAAATCCTTAATAATTTTGAATTGTTGGAGCAATAGACCCTTCACTATTTTTTCTATATGTCGATTAATGTGAGAATTCGTCGAATCTTTAGTTACTAGAGATTTCTCATATGTGTCAACAAAATATTTGCCTAAGTTATGAAAGCCTGGATAAATTGGTCTTCTTAGATATGTAGGCTTTAAGAAATTAGGCAAATTTATTCGTCATTCATTTGACAAATCTTTAATAACTTGTGTTTCTGGTGACGAATGCTCACATCGATCGACATGTAGGTACAATGACAAAGGGTCAATTTCCCAACTCCTCGTAATTCTTGAGGATTTCAACTAAGGTATTCTTGCTCATTAATCAAGGTCGGAGTTTTGGGGCCCTGAAATTAATACAACCATTAAAGGGTAGACCATCTATTAGCATGTATTCATTCAGCTCCACAAATTGGAGAAATCTCTCTTGGAATATGTTTTATTTTGTTCTAATGCCTTTTCAAATAACTTGCTCCCCTGAATTCGATACCAAAAAAAACCATCCGAACAAACTTGTTATGGTAATTCTATCACCAGGAAGTGAAATTCCTTCAAGTTTTTTTTTTCACTTTTAGAAACCTCAATTCATTGGAGCATGTAATTGGAGAACCACCAAGTACATGGGGAGTGATGCAAGTGAAAATAATTCATCATTAAAAGAGAGTGATGGAAAAAACTTGTCTACAATGGAAAGACTGCTAGCACGGTTATTGTTGATTTGGTATAGATCCAAAAAAAGTCAATACAAGAATTTCCAAAGAAATCTTCAGCTTTTGGAATATACGCTAGTTTAAATAATTATCCGTATTTTTTAAGTGGTCAATACAGGTTGTGTTTATTTATTTTATTTTACATAAGTGTATTTTTAATGTGTTTTAGATTTTTTACTAGAAAGAGGAAGCAAATTTCATTTGCAAAGTTGTATTTGCACGTGTACATTGAAAAATAGGTCGTATCAACCAATCATTCTATCAAAAAATCACTCTAATGTTGACAACTTGACCTTCAATGAACTCTTAATGCTACTACTAATTCCACTCCTGCTAATATGCCAAGAGATGGAAGTTCTACGACAATAAGCGATGGTAGAATCTAGATTAGAGAGGTATTCAGTAGTGGCTTCAGCTAATGCAGAATCACTATGTCTAAGTTCATCGATACTACCATCTCTTCTTTCATCTCTTGACATATTGGCATGAGTTTAATTAGTAATAGCATTAAGAGTTTCATTGAAGGTCAAGATGTCAGAATTCAATCTTGATCTCTCCATCGAGATGCAACAGAAAATGGTAAGTTGTTTGATAGAATGATTGATTGAGATTTAGGAGACCTTTTTCGTAATAGAAGAAAGGTTTAGGATCTAGGAAGATTTTGATATGTGACAAATAGGAGAACAAATGTAAGAAAATTATTCCACCAACATGTTCCTCCCAGACAGAGTCCAAGTGGGATTAGGAGAAGAAGTTTTAGTGTAGAGAAATAAGTTCAAGACGGTGAACAAAGTACAAGACGTGGGAGTTAGTTTAAGGCTACAAGGAAAGGAGGTCACTGACTTCAATCTAAAGAAGGAAAGGTTTCGTTCTTATAAATAGGGTAGGGTTTTCTACAATGATTTTTGTGCACTTTCATAGACAGGTAAGAGTAGAACACAATCACGTAAGAGAGACTTTTGTATTTGAGAGAGTTTTGTTTGAAGATTTTGAGTGTTATGGATACGAAGAACTAGATTGAATAACCTGATCTTTAGGATTATGTTTTCTACTTTTTATTCAAGTTTATTTGCTTAGTTGATTATACAGTACTAACCTTCTGTTTCTTAGCTTAGGCTATACATCAAGTAGTGGGAAACTTGAAGGAGGGGGTTCAACAGTCAATGGTAATTGTTGATACTTAGGGATTAAATATCTAGATATTCTAGAGTAGAAGATAAAGTTGACATATGACTTAGGTATACTTTATGTCAATGTTCTCTGGTTTTAATTTAATCTAGTTTTATAGATGTGCCCTTGAAAGGATGAGAATGGGATCAATCCTATGCATTTCAAATCCATGACGCATTATGCTCTCCTCATTATTGGCCGATATCTCGTACCAAGCATGATCAACTCTAGGGCTCCCTTTAGCTCTCATTATGTACTCTAAATTCTCTTGAAAAAACTCAAACCGTGTCTTTTCCATTGGACCGGTTTTCATACACTAATGGAAAATGCACGATATGAAATTTTTCAAGAGAATTTGGAGAACGTAACGAGAGCTAGAGGAAACCCTAGAATTGAGCATGCTTGGTATGGGACATCAGCCAAGAATGTCGATGCATTTTGCGTCATGGCTTTGGAAGTGCTAGGATTGCACCCGATTCTCATACTCATAAGGGCATATGATCTATAAGCATATAAAATTATTAAAATTGGTGAACATTGAGTTAAATCTACTTAATTTAGATATTTGGCTATGCAGGACTTAGAGGCACTATCAATCATGGGTAAAATACTAGAAAGTGCTAGAAATGAACTTATGTAAGATTCAGAAGTTTGCTATTAGGAAACTGATCTCATATTAGCTAAAAAAAAAATTCGCTTCCCCCTCACTAAAAAAATCAGCATTTCCAATCAATTTGAATGACCATCTATAGTTACTTTTACCAATATTGGATTATAGTTAATAAAGTTTCTTGTAACTTGTTGGAGGGGGGTCAATCATACTTTAGAAAGAAACTCACTTTTTTCTCTACACTTTATTATCCAACACATTATCTCGATAATATAATTGTAGTACTTCTCTGAGAATCAAATTAACCCTTGGGAAAATGATTTAACTTAGCAAATTTTAAATGGACTAGTTTCATACACTTAAGAGTTCAATTAAGCACAACATGTGACACTTGACAACTTACTCACAAATATTTTCCAAATTTGCAAGCTTGATTATGTTTTTTTTAACACTAGATCTCTAAGAGAATATTGGATTTAAGAAAGACACAAGAGAATTGCTTATCAAGACTTAGAAGATCTGCTTGATGGTTTTTACAAATGAATGTCATTTTATTTATACTATCCATCTAGGGGATAGTAGATAAATAATAGTTTTCATACCATTCCATACTTATTTACAAATAAGTCATCTTTCTATAATATTCTATCGAACTAAAATATTCTAAGAAGCTTTCGTGCACATCCATGGGATTCTAAGGTCATCCAAGAAATTCTCCATGTATTTCTAGAATATTCCACTAAGGACTAGTATTCTTCCAATTAAAGCCTTCTACATGGACAATAGTATGACACTTGGTTCCTAAGTGGCATGATGACATGGCAGGTCATCACACTCTCCCCAACTTATATTGCGATGACCACGGAGCATTGCTGCTGCATGAACTCTTAAATTTCATCTTTGAATTTCCACAAGTCTTCCTATCATTCCCATGTGGCTTATTTCGGTGATTGTCCCTTCAAGTGGGTGAGGAACATGGTAGTGGCTTGTTTCCCTTTTTTCGCCTGACTTGGTAGTCAATAAATGCCTCAGTTTCCCAATAATGCAAGGTGTGATGGTATTGGTTCCTGACTTGACTAACTTCGGTTGGGGTCATCCTTTTCATCACAGTATGATTTGAGCCCATATCATGAAAGATGGGATGACCTTGAGATGAGGTGGTAACTTTAACGTATATTAGATGTTTCCCACCTTTGAAACGATCCTAAATGGTCCCTCATACTTTCATAATAATTAGTGGTGCACGCCTCGCACTTCCTTAAACATCCTTGGGTGAAACATAACTAAAACTATATTTCCAATTTTATAATACGAGGGATGACTAATTAAAAGGGTGATATAAAATTAGAGTAGTAAGGAATAACAAGTTGTCTTATTCTTATAAAGATATATGTGTGCTTCATACAAGAATTCAACTATAGTTTATATGTGTTTCATTATTTCCAAAAATTCAACTATAACGCCAAGAATAATTAAATCAAAGTTGTCCACACTACTAAAATAAAGAAAAGTTGGAGAATAAAATAGAGTCAATCAAGGAGAAAATCATGCCAAAGTTTATCATGGATACGTAAATATTAAGGTGTATCAATCAATTAAGGGAATAAAAATTGAAAGAAGCATGAATTATGGAGATTTTCAGAATAGTCAATTAATTCGTTAAGAAAATAAATCAAATTCACATATTAAGACTTGCTACACTTGAATCAAGAAACCACAACTCAATCAATGTTGTTAAAGAAAAACTTAAGTGCGTACTAATACCCATTACAAAAAGGGAAGATTTCATTCAAACAAAAATAGGAACACATAAAGTGGAAAATGCATAAATTTAGGAACTAAAAATCATAAAGAAATCATGCTGAAAAAGAGATTTCATTATCATTATTGAATTTATGTAGTGTAAGAATGCAATTATAACTACTATACTAAAACATATAAGGCGACTCAAGAAATTTGCTTAAAAGATAAGATATTTTCAAAAATGAACCTGGATGGACCAGTTAAGATCCGATTTCAATAGCCCCCAAAAACCTTAAGGCTCCATCGGGTCTCGCTGGTTGCAGCGACGGAGAACCGATGCTCTTGTTGTCATATTTGACGATCTCATCGGGGAAAGGATGATGGTTGGCTTGACCCATCGAAGCTAAATGTCTCTTCACGGTGGCCATCTTGATAGAATTTTTAGTCAAAACCAGTGAGAAGAGTGAAAGAACATGGATTGAGGTTTCATGATGTGGCATTTCGCAAACCAACAGGGACGAGAAAAGAGTGAGAGGGAAAGAGAAAGGGGAGGAGAGGGAAACTAGTTTGGATGGTGAAGTGGATGCTATCCACTAGTGGTTGGAGAAGTGTCGTGAGGAGTGAGAAGAATGAGAGGGGCTCACTTGGTGGTTAGCCTTGCGATTGATGGTGGATCAGATCTTCTGTCAGTTTTCTTCACCGACGATGGACGATATAGGGAGAAGAGGAGCGGCGCCTGGCATTTTCAAAGTGAACAAGGAGAAAAAATGAAAATAGGGTTAGGGTGTTAGGATATCTTTATAGGAAAGTGGTAGGAGACTCAATCTTAGCCGTTGGACCAAAATGAGATGACGGGTTGCAATTTAAAAGAATAGAACGAACGGTTGGAATTAAAGATGAGATCTTGAGATTGTGATTGAATTAATTGGTTCAAAATGGGCTAGAATTGTGATAAAATTGAGTAAAAAATGCTAAAAATGAAATAGATTGAATAAAAGAGGCTACCATTTAAATGTTTGGAGGAAGATATAAAAAGTAGGTTTTAAAATACACATTTAATCAAAAAGAAATTCAGAAAGGCTTACAGGTTGGTCAAAACTGGGTGTCAACAACTGTCCCTCTTTGCTCGAGAATGTATGATGAATTTGTGGGCAAATATGTTGACTAAGTAGTTAATTTTTTCCGACCAAAGCAAATATGTTAGTGGGATCAAATGTAATGATAAGGTTGTGTGTTATTCGAGATTTAGAAACAGACTAAGCTTCTAAAAATCATATATCTGAAGAAGGTATGAATAGTGTAAAGAAGATAAGAATGACTTAAGTTATGAGAGGAAAATATCATACGAGTAGTGCAAAAGATGAGAAGGCCTTTATAGCGGTAGATATATAACTACGAAAGTCATATCTGAAAGAAAAGTTGATCTCATCTGCAATCTGTCAGTCTCTACAAACCTGGTGATTGTGATATGACTAAATAAAATGATTTGGACATGTATAGCGATTAAATGGTAAAATAGTTTATTAACATGATGCAATTTTCTATTGAGATAATGAAAATATGTCTTAAGACAATAAGGATGATGGATTAGGGCCATGATACAAGAAAATGTAATCCTTAGGTTATGGAATTATTGTTGTAGGTCATGTGTCAAGCCCCAAGTTACCTCCGAGATGCGGACACGGGCCAAGGATAACAAGTGACCCCAAGTTAACCTTGTTGGCATAACATGAGCATACTAAGAGCAATAATAATTGATGCGGAAGCTAATAAGAAAGTATATCATGAATGATGGAGAATACTCATATACTAAAACTGAATATATGAAATATGATAGTTTAATAAAAAAGAAACATCAAACTCAAATACTAAGTTGAATCTAACTATGTATGAAAATAGCCTCTAATTGACTAGAAGTGATGGGACATGCCCTAGCCAAGTCTAGAAAAACTAAAATTAAAAGACTGAAATACTGAAAAGATAACGTGACTATTGTCCTCAAAGAATGAGGATTCACCATTGTTGTTGATGAACTTCAGATTGAGAACCGATCTAAGCGTGTTCTGGATGCTGAAAACTCAAATCTACATCACGAGAAGATGTAGCGCAGAGTATGCATAAGTACTTTAAAGGTACTGAGCATCCAAGATAGAGTAAAGCTAAAATAAACATGTAACTGAACAAGCAATAAAGAAAAAATATAATGTGAACATAATATAGATACTGAATACTAAGTTAACTGAATGCAATGACGAAATGAAAACATGATGAGACTGACTAGTGACTATACTGAAATGTGGCCAATGCAATAGAGTCTGACTAAACTATGGGATCTACTTATAACTGGTAATAAAACCATATGATCTAAATGTTGAGTCCAATATATACTCCACATTGAGAGAACCTAAAACACTCGGCCAAAGATGTAGAGGCATATTGGCGTGATCACTAAAATGATGCCCATAGAGGGAACTTACAACCTACGCGGCTCGTAGTTCTGGGACTATATATGTGACGTCCCTAGTCCAAGTCGGTATTATGCTACTCCCAATAAATTAAATGATTAATGCATTGTGCCTGAATTTCTGTAACATACTAGATAACTCAAAATAGACATGCAAACTATGAATGCATATTAATATACATATGATGACACATTCAAGACTGAGGCATGTATATTTGAAATACTAAAATATCTAACCTAGCATGTGTAATTCAAGAACTAAAGAAATACATATGTAGGGTCCTGTAATTCATGCAAAAAATGAAGTATTAACATGATAATATGATTTGGAATATATAAATAACCAATACATGATAATCCGCTCAAGTTCAAGAAACCCTAGGTCTAGTTGGTAGTAGGGAATCAAGAACTTTACTAAAATCTAGGGACCTAATGGGCGAAAGAGACCCACTAGTAAAATCCGACATACCTGGTGACGAATTCCATAGAGAAAATTTTCAATTTTGGGGCTGGAATGGATGGAAATATTGTTGTGTTCTTGAACTGGGTTTGGTCGCCTCTTTCTTCTCTCTAAGTTCTAATTTTCTAAGTTTTAATGAAAGATCTGACTTAGGTAAGTTCTAGTTATGTTTCTAGGCTCAAACTGAACAAAACTAGGGTGAAAATGATGTAGTTTAGGGTCCAACAAAATCGGAAAAGACCAAAAGACCCTTGACTTAAGTTGTAGAAGGGGCTGACCACGACCCCTTCACGAACCGTAAAAGGGACCATGGACCGTGAAGGCCCATGTGGTCTTCACTTGGTCCTATAGTTTTGAAGGCTTGGTTCATAATCAACAATCACGGCCCGCGGTGTAGGACCACATACCATGAAGGTCTCTGTGGTTCTCACTTGGGCTGAGGTTTGAAGGCTCAGGTCTAAGAAGCCTACTGGTTGCCTTCACGGACGCCCCCGCGAGCCGTTCGAAGGACCATAGACCGTGAAAGTATATTTGGTCTTCACTTGGTGTGGGAGTCTAAGGGTTGGCAACAATGGGGATACTGCCTCAATTCTACAGATGTTCCCACGACTCGTGTAAAGGACCACGGACCGTGAAGGTCCTCGTGATCTTCAATTAGGCGTGGGGTTTAAGGGATGGACAAATGGGCTACTATATAGACTCTACAAGCATCACCACGTCTTGTAATAAAGACCACTCGACCGTGAAGGTGACTGTGGTCTGATGTCTGGTCCTGGTAATCACTTCTAAGTCATGACCACGGGAAGGTCAACAGACTGTGGAACCTATCACATTCCTTGAACCCTCTCATGGTTCACTACTTCAGGTAGTTTTCTACAAAAAAAAATTAGGCCTTGTTTTTGAGGTATTACAATATCTCCCCTTTAGGATCATTCGTCCTCGAATGAAGGCTAAACTAGCTGAAATGAAGGGAAGAGCTACAACCCTACCACTAATCAGTGAAGACTGATTTCTTACCAAACTAAGTTTCAAGAACATGCAAATACGTTAAAAATGCAAGTATATACTAAAAGAATATGATACCGGGACTAAATTAACGCATGAATGACTAAAAAACTTAAGAGGAACTAATACCTCAAGATGGAGGGTAATCGAAAGTAAAGAGGTGAGGGTACTTGGATTTTATGGATGCTTCTGCTTCCCAAGTATCTCCCTCGACTGACTCCTCCACAAAACCTTGACTGAACCAACTTCTTTGTTTCTCAATATCCTAACTTGACGATAAAGAATCTCAACTGCTACATCTTCATCGGAAAGACTATATTTCACAACCACACTCTCTAATGGCATTACGGATGTTGGATGACCCACACACTTCTTCAATAGTGAATTGTGAAAGTCAGGATGCACTGCTGCTAATTCTGCTGACAACTCTAACTCATAAGCCACTTCACCAATCCTTTTCACACTCTTGTAAGGGCCTACATATATAGGACTGATCTTACATTTCTTTCCAAATCTCATCACCGCTTTCATAGGTAACTCGTTTAATTAAACTCAATCATCAACTTGGAACTCTAGTTCCCTTCTCCTTATATCTGCATAAAACTTCTGGCGACTTGAGGCTATATTAAGTCTATCTCTAATGAGTTTCACTTTCTCTATAGCGTAGTGGACTGAATCTGGTCATATCAAGGTTGTTTCACCTACTTCAAACAAACCAACAATCTACATCTATGTCCATGCAATGCCTCAAAGGGGATCATCTGAATGCTAGAATGGTAAGTATTATTGTAGGAAAACTTAATAAGAGGAAGGTGATCATCCCAACTACCCTTGAAATCCATCACACAAGCTCTCAACATTTCCTCTAAGGTTTGAATGGTACACTCTACCTGACCATCCATTTATCGATGAAATACAGTGCTAAGATTAACCTGAGTACCAAGACCTTTTTTAAATGACTTCCATAAATCAGAGTTAAATTGAGGACCTCTATCTGAGATGAGAGACAAAGGAACCCCATGTAACCTGACTATCTCACTAATATAAATCTTGGTGTAGTCCTCTGCCAAATCTGTAGTCTTAACCGCTAAAAAGCATGAGGACTTATTAACTCTATCAAAAATCACCCAAATTGAGTCATGTTGTCTGCGAGTATGAGGTAAATCTGTGATGAAATCCATGTTGATCACTTAGTAATGTCGATTGATTGAGCAATACCTCTTGGTTTTTGATGTTCTTCCTTCACTTTCTGGTAATTGGGACACTAAGCCATAAAACTGCTATATCCCTTTTCATATCATTCCACCAATAGACTTTCGCAGATCATAGTACATCTTAGGTACGCCTAGATGAATAGAATACCTGGAATTATGGAATTCTACAAGAATATATTATCTCAACTCGCCCATATTAGGAACACAGAGTCGATCCCAATAGCAAAGCACATCATCTCCCCCTTGGGAGAATACCTCAACCCTCTATTGATGGACTGCACCCTTGATTTCGAACAATGTTGGATCACTGTCTTGCTTTTCCTTAACCTCCACTACCAATAAAGATTCTGATTAATTCTGAACTGTCACACCACTATCTGATATGTTCATGGGATGAACCCATAAAAGAGAAAGCCTATGAATATCCTTCTCTAGCTCTTTTATTTATTCGTACACATGTACTACACTAACCATAGGGCATATGCTACTACATTTGCCTTACCTGGACGGTAATGCACACTCATGTCATAATCCTTGAGAAACTCAAGTCACCTTATCTAGAGAAGGTTCAACTTTTTCTGGGTGAATACATACTGAAGGATATTATGTACAGTGAACATATTTACATGAACACCATACAAGTAGTGTCTCCAAATCTTGATTGCAAACACAACTGCTGCAAGCTCGAGTTCATGCGTCGGATAATTCTTCTCATGCACCTTAAGTTGTCTAGAAGCATAAGCTTTAACCTTACCTAGCTGCATCAACACACAACCTAGGCTAAATCAACCTAGTCCGAACCAAAATGCATCACAATAAATTACATAACCATTTGAACCCTCTGGTAGAGTCAACAGAGGAGTTGTAGTCAACTTAGTTTTAGTTCTGCGAAGCTTTTCTCGCAATCATCTGACCATTGAAACTTAGCCTTTTTCTAAGTTAACTTACTTAATGAAGAGGCTATGGATGAAAATCATTCCATGAACCTTCAGTAATAACCATCTAGGCCCAAGAAACTTCTGATAAATATTTGTCTGAGAGGTAGGTCTAGGTCATTGTCTTACTGGTTTTATTTTCTGGGAATCCACTCGGATCCCTTCGTTGGATATTATATGCCCAAAGAAAGCTAGTGACCATAACCAAAACTCGCACTTGTTAAATTTGGCGAATAACTGGCAATCTTTAAGGGTTTGCATAATAACTCTCAGATGACTCACATCTTCTTTCTCATTCCTAGAGTAAATGAGGATATCATCAATAAAGACGATAAAAACAGGTCAAAGTATTACTTGAACACTTTGTTCATCAGATCTATTATATTTGTAGGAGCATTGGTTAGTCCGAAAGACATAACTACAAATTCATAATGACCATATTGAGTTTTGAAGGTTGTCTTCGTAATGTAACTATCTCTAACCTTGAGCTGATGATAACTCGATTTGACGTTTGTCCTTGAGAAATGTCTAGCACCCTGAAGTTGGTCAAACAAGTTATCAATCCTACGGATGGGGTACTTATTCTTTATTGTGACCTTGTTTAACTTCCTTTAGACAATGCACATTTTGAAAGAATCATTTTTCTTTTTCAGGAACAACCTTGGTGCAACATATGACAGAATGCTAGGTTTGATGAAGCTCTTATCTAGAAGGTCTTTCAACTTCTCTTTCGATTTCCTAAGCTCGGCTGGAACCATTTTATAAAAAGGAATAGAAATAGGTTGGGTATCTGGAAGGACATCAATTCCAAAGTCAATTTTCCTTTCAAGAAGAACTCTAGGAAGATTTTCTGGAAACACTTCTGGGAACTCATTAACTACAGAAACTGACTCAAGAGTTGGGGTTTTGGAACTTGAATCCTTAACCCAAACTAGATGATAGAGATGACCCTTATAGATAATCTTTCTAGACTTAAGGTAATAAATGAGTCAACCTATAGACGCTAAGCTACTACCCTTCTATTCTAAGATTGGTTCCTTTGGAAACTGAAAACGAACAATACTGGTTCTACAACGGACTAAGGCATAACAGGAATGTAACCAATCCATGCCTAGAATGACATCGAAGTCTACCATTTCTAACTCTACAAGATCTGTTGAGGTGACTTTTTGAGAGACTAGGGAATGTTTGTATACATGTCTATCTATAAAAAGGTCACCAACTAGAGTAGAGACTGAGAAAGGTTCTGAGAGAGTTTTTGGACTAACATAAAACTTAACTACTATATAAGGGGTAACAAAGGAAAGAGTAGCCCATAGATCTAACAAACCATAAGCATTGAGATTAGATACTCGTAACGTACCAGTGACTATATAATGAGAATCTTTGTGATCCTGGCGAGTCTGAAGAGCATAAAGCCTGTTCTGGAGTTGTCCATCACTTGTACTAGATGAGTTACCCTGCTGAATCAGGCGACCTGCAGGTGCTGTTGAAGTTGTATACTAAGCTCTACCATTATTTCCTTCTTGACCCTTTTTAGAAGGACAATCCCTCAACATGAGACTAGATTTACCACACTCAAAACATTTTTTCTTTCTTGCAAAGGCGCTCGCCCGGATGGTTCTTACCACACTTAGGAAAAAGTGAGTAGGTTTTGGTACCTACAACACTTCCCTAAGACATAGAGCCTGATGCGCAACCTTTTATATATTGTCTGGACTAAGAGGATGTGATACTAGCTGATAAAGGTGCTGGAGCTAAAAATTCGTACTGACCGTGCAAGCGATTTCCACCACCCAAATTTCCGTTGAGAATACTCATAGTTTCCAGTCCTAACCTTCTTGTTCTCCTTAGACTATTCCTTAAACTTATCATCCTCAACCTGCTGAGCATGATTTATAAGCCTATATATGCTCATATTTTCCAGCAACATAGCATTTCTACACTTTGTTTTTACCAAGTCTGACACTCTATATAAAAACTTATTCATCTGAACCCTGGAATCAACAACTATGTGAGGAGCATACCTGGAGAGTTGGGTAAACTTTAGCCCATACTCTTGGACTGTCATGCTACCTTGTCTTAAGTTTATGAATTCATGAGCTTTTGCCTCCCTTAGTCTCTTGGGAAAAACCTGTCTAGAAAGTTCTCACTAAAGCAATCCCAATTCATAGGAGTTGCATATGTGCCCTTATTCTCCTTTCATTGAGTATACTAGATATGAGTCACATCCTTGAGTTGGTAAGATGCTAACTCAAGTCGATCATTCCCGGTTACATGCATCACTTCAAATCTCTTCTTGACCTCATCAATGAAGTTTTAGGGATCCTCACAAATCTGCGATCCTAAGAACTCTGGCGGATTCATCCTAAAAAATCTTGCACTCTAGCTGCAGCTGACCCAACATTAGCATTTGCATAAACTGGAACCCGTTGATTATTTTGGTTGTCCACACTTTGAGCCCAACCTTTGAATGACGTTCTGGAAATCTTAATGCTACTACTAATCAACTCCTACTAATTGGTAATAGCATTAAATTTCATTAAACGTCAAGATGTCAACATTCAATCTTGATCTCTTCATTGAGATGCAACAGAAAATGGTAAGTTGTTTCATAGAATGATTGATTGATATTTAAGAGACCTCTTTTGTAATAGAAGAAAGGTTTAGGATAAAGGAAGATTTTGATGTGTGACAAATAGGAGAAAATATGTAAGAAACTTGTTCTATCACCATGTTCCTCCCAATTAGATTCCAAGTGGGATTAAGAGAGAATTCGTATTTGAGAGTGTTTTGATTGAAGATATTGAGTGTTGCAGATAGGAAAAACTAGTTGAATGACCTTATCTTTACGATTAAATTTACTAGTATTCAAGTTTATTTGTTTAGTTGATTATAGAGTTGTAACCAAGGATGATAACGAGTATAATAATAGGCATTTCAAATCCCAACCCATAATGCTCTCCACATTATTGGTTGTGCCCCGTACCAAGAATGTTCAATTCTAGGTTTCCCCTAGCCCTCGTTTACGTTCTCAAAATTCTCTAGAAAAAATTCAAATCGCGTCTATTCCATTGGACCGGTTCTCATACACCGATGGAAAAGAAATGGTTTTAGGTACATTTTCTAGGTATTTGTATAAAAAAGAATTTAGGAAAAAGAACCGAGTTTAGGCGAATTGGGGCTTAAAAACGAAGAAGAAATTTAGTCGAGCAAATCTAGGCACTGGCTCCGCGTCGCGAACCTGCTCCCCAGATTTGGGAAAAACCATTCTCATCGCAGAGAGTCACAGACCGTTATACCTCAAAAAGTATTCTTGTGACCAAAATTTAAACACATCTCCACATCATAGACTTGCCCTCAAACAGTGAAATTTTGATCTTTTCTCATGTTTAGCTATCTAAAAAGACTCCTAAACATCATAAGATCTTTCCTTTCACAAATCAGGATCCTTAAATCCATAGTTCAATTCAAGGAAAGTTAAGAGACAAGTTTTGAAGTCAACAAGCAAGTCAAAAGAAGCTCATTAAAGTTTGACAAAAGTCTTTCACAAACGGTTTAACTTTGTTCTAAAACTTAAGTTTTAAGTTAAGCAAAGAGTAAAGAGTTGAGTTCACTCCGAAATTTATAAGGGAACTAAGTATTCCCAAGATTTTAAAAATGTTTTCTCATTTGAACAAGAAAGATTTATCCCAAGAGAGATTTTAAGATAAGTTTTGAGTAATTATCTCAAACAAAAGAAAGAAGTTGTTTTAAGAACATATGAACTAAGTATATTTTTGGAGTATTATTGAGCACCGATATGGGGATGCGAGTTCATATTAAATCAAGTCTCCATGAACCATGTAGTCATCATGGGTAGTAAAGGATCATACTTTTTAGATGACTTCTTAAGATGCTTTTAACATAGACTAGTAGATCCACTTCGTTAAGGCGTCCTATATGAAGGCAAAGTATAGAAGAGTTCTGGCAACATAGGCAATCTGATGTATCACCACTTAGGCTCATAGTGGTGGTTTTGGTTAGAGAATCTCTTACAGATACTATATTACTTTGATATATGAGTAAAATAAAAAATTTTATTGCATATGTTTAACCAATTGAGTTGTTATTTACTGTTCTAAATTTTTGATTGAATTACACTATTATTGTTATTCGACTCTCATTTTGAGTTGAGTTATTCATGAGTTCAGTAAATACAAGGTAAGTGTTCCTTTCAAATCCTTTTTAAGATTAAGTTGTGCTTAGCATTCCAACTACATACTCGTACATTCAATGTACTAATGCCAGTTGGCCTGCATCATTTTATAATGAAGTCACATGTAATAAGGATCAACATCCAGCGCCTCGTTGATCAGGTTAAGCACTCAAAGTCAGTTGGTAAGCCTTCTTGCATTTCGGAGGACTCTTTTATCATATGGTTTTCTAATTTTCAGTTGTTAGGATGATCAGGGGTCCTGTCCCAGCATCTCTCTTTGCTTTAGAGGATTCATAAACAGTTAGTAGTTTAGTTGTCTTTACATTATCATTGCATATGTTAAGACTTGGATTGACATTTTGGCCAAGTTAAATGTTGACTTTTAAACATTCCAAGTTATTTTATTTAACAATAAAGTAAGTGCATCTTATCATTGTAAGAATGCTTAAATTCTTCCGCTGAATAAGTAAGCCATGACAAGGGTTCTCTTGGGGCCAGTAATGGTTTCCAAGTGTGAGTCATGTACAGGGTGTAGGCTCGGGGTGTGACAACTTTATATTAGAGCATAGATTTCAAGAGTCCTAGGGAGATGGAGTCGTGTATGTAGAGTCCTAGTTATCGGTGTGAAGCGCGCCACATCTATATTCGGAGGCTGCAACACTTAGGAAACTTTCTCACTTCTTTCACACTCATTTTGTGCGTTAGAGTTTGATCTATGAAAATTTTCTTCTAATTCTTGCTTACTCATGTTTCCCGATAACCATGCCTCCACGTAGATCTGTCTGAGGTTGTCCTGCTAGACGTAACATTGAGGATCAAGGACAAGAGTTCACTTGGGGCCAGTAATGGTTTCCAAGTGTCAGCCATGTCCAGGGTGTAGGCTCGAGGTATGACAACTTTATATTAGAGCATAGATTTCAAGAGTCCTAGGGAGTCTATGGAGTCGTGTATGTAGAGTCCTAGTTATCAGTGTGAAGCGCGCCACATCTATATTAGAAGGTTGCAACACTTAGGAAAATTTCTCACTTCTTTCACACTTATTTTATGTGTTAAAAGTTTGATCTATGAAATTTTTCTTCTAATTCTTGCTTACTCATGTTTCCAGATAACCATGCCTCCACGTAGATCTGTCTGAGGTTGTCCTGCTAGACGTAACATTGAGGATCAAGTGGTACCTAATGCACCGAAGTGCAACCCCTAGGAGAGGTTACCAATGCTGAGTTCTTTGAGGCTATCGGGATATTGAGTCAAGTTGTGACTAACCAGTTTTGGCAATATAGAGGAGCTAAACAGGAAGTGATTGATACTTCAAGAATTTGAGAGTTCTTCAGGATAAATCCTCCAAGTTTCACGGGTTCAAACACTATTGAGAATTCAGAGAATTTTGTTGAGCAACTAAAGAATAGATACATATCAACTAAAGAAGGTTGCTAGGACTTGGTTTGACCAGTGGAAACAAGGTAGAGCTGTGATGCACCACTTTTGAGTTAGGCATGTTTTGAGTAAGCCTTTTTTGGGGCATTCTTTCCCCCAAGAACTGAAAGAGGATAAGGTACAAAAATTTCTTACCCTTAAGAAGGATTCCGTGAGTGTTCATGAGTATGGGTTGAAGTTCACCTAACTATCTCGTTATGCTCCAAAGATGGATGCAGATATATGGAGTAGAATGAGTCTGTTTTATAGATGGATTGTCCGATCTATCAAGAAATGAGGGTAGGGAAGCGATTCTAATTGGTTACATGGATACATCAAGGTTTATGTTCTATGTGGAGTAGGTTAAACAAGAAAAGCTGAGGGATATGGAAGAATTCAGAAATAATAAAGCTAAGACATGGAAAGAGTTCGGGCAGGAGCAAAAGTAATGTGAATGTTCATCCTTTCAGCAAAAGCGGAAAGGGACCTACACCATCATCTAATAGTGCACCAGCACCCAGAAGAAATAATGAATATAATGGTCACAATTCCCAACACTTCAAAGCTAGACCTACGCAGTCTCAAGGTAGTGTGGCACAAGGAGGTAACTAGGCTTCTGTATGTGCTAGGTGTTGTAAATACCACCCAAGTAAGTGTCGTGATGGACAGTAATGTTATTTCAAGTGTGGAAAAGAGGGTTATTTCATAAGAGAGTGTCCCAAGAATTGGCAAGGTAGTGGCAATCAAGGCAATAGATCTCAATTTTACTTAGTTACTCCACCAAACATGGTTGCACCTATAGGATCTATTTCTGGTACTGGCGGAGGATCAAATCGCATTTATGCAATCACTAGTCATCATGAGAAAGAGAACTCTTCAGATGTTGTCACAGGTATGATCAAAGTCGTTACTTTTGATGTTTATGCTTTGCTAGACTCAAAAGCAAGTTTATCTTTTGTAACCCCTTATGTTGTAAATAATTTTTATGTTATTCTTGAGAAACTCTGTGAACCCTTTTGTATTTCTACACCTATTGGGAGTCTATTCTAGTTAAGCGAGTATATCGTTATTGTGTCATTTCCATAAATCACAAGGACACCATGGTTGATTTAATTGAGTTAGACATGGTAGATTTTGATGTCATTCTAGGTATGGATAGGCTCCATGCCTGTTTAGGTTCAATAGATTGTAGAATTGGAGTTGTCAACTTCCAAATTCCTAATGAGCCAGCTTTGAGTGGAAAAGTAGTTCAGTTGTGTCTAAGTGTTGTTTTATCTCATACCTTAAGGCAAGAAAGTTCGTTTCCAAGGGGTGTGTCTATCATTAGTTATAGTTAATAACTTTAGTTTTGAGATACCTCTTATCCAGTCAGTTCCAGTAATAAAAGAGTTTCTAGAAGTCTTTTCAGATAATCTATCGGGAGCCCCTCTTCAGAGAGAAATACTTTGGCATATGCATTTTTCCTAATACTCATCATATCTCTATTCCGTCAAATAGAATGGCACCATTAAGTTGAAAGATCTTAAAGAACAGCTGAAAGATCTCCATGATAAGGGCTTTATTCGACCAAGTGTCTCACCTTGGGGCGTTCCGGTCTTATTTGTGAGAAAGAAAGATGGTTCTCTTAGGATATGTATAGAATACCGTCAGTTGAGCAAGGTTACCATCAAGAATAAGTATCATCTTCCAAGGATTGATGATTTTTTCAATCACTTTCAGTTTGAAAGTAAGGAAGTGTGATATTCCAAAGACAACATTCAGAACCCATTATGGTCATAAAAAAAATTATTGTTAACAAGAAGAATAAATTAGATTTAAAATAATAAATTATTCTTAAATTATGAGTTTTTGGTCATGTCGTTCATTTTAACTAATGCACCTGCAACGTTCATGGACCTTATGAATGAACTTTTCAACCATTATTTAGATATGTTTGTTATCATCTTGATTGATCACATACTAATCTATTCAAGGAATGAAGAAGATCATGCTAGACATCTTAGAATAGTTCTTTAGAATTTGAAATATAAGGAGTTATACGCTAAGTTCTCTAAATATAAGTTTTGGCTTGAGTCTATGGCGTCTTTGGGCCACATAGTTTCCGGTGATAGAATTAGAGTTGATACCCAAAAGATAGAGGCAATACAGAGTTGGCATAGACCCACATCTCCAACTGATATTAGGAGTTTCTTGGGCTTGGCTGACTATTTTAGAAGGTTCGTAGAGGGTTTTTTGTCAATTTCATCTCCTTTGACCAAGTTGACTCAGAAAATAGTGAAGTTTCAATGGTCTAAAACTTTTAGGAGTTAAAAAAGAGTTTGACTAATGCCTTAGTTTTGACCTTACCAGAAGGTACTAAAGGTTTTGTGGTGTATTGTGATACATCTAAAGTTGGTTTCGGTTGTCTATTAATGACAAATGATAAGGTTATATCTTATGCCTCTAGATATTTGAATGTTTATGAGAAGAATTACCCAACCCATGACTTAGAGTTAACTGCTATAGTATTTGCTGTGAAGATATGGTGTCATGATTTGTATGTGTTCATGTTGATGTATTCATCGATCACAAAAGCCTTCAGTATGTGTTCAATCAGAAAGGGATTCATCTTAGACAAAGGAGATGGTTAGAACTACTTAAGGATTATGACATGAGTATTCTTTATCACCTAGTTAAGTCAAATGTTGTTATTGATGCTTCAAGCAAGTCATGTATGGGTACTACCGCCCATGTTGAGGAACAGAAGGGAGAGTTAGTGAAAGATGTGCATAGACTTGCATGCTTAGGAGTCCGACTAATGGATTCCACATAAGGAGTATTAGTGGTGATGAATGGGAATGAATCATCATTAGTGGCAGAAGTGAAATAGAAGCAAGACTAAGACACAATTTTTCTTGAATTGAAGGAAAATGTTCATAAGAAAAAAGTATTAGCTTTTGAACAAAAGGAAGATGGCGTATGGAGATATTAAGGTAGATTGTGTGTACCATTGGTGGATCGACTCCAACAGAGGATCATGAAAGAAGCACATAGCTCCAGATATTTCATTTATCTGGTTCCACAAAGATGTATTATGACTTGAGGTAGGTGTATTAGTGGAATAGTATGAAGAAAGGCATTATATAATTTGTTGCTAAGTGTCCAAATTGCCAACATGTTAAAGTAGAGCATCAAAGGCCCGGTATTTTGAATCATAATATAGAACTTCCAGACTGGAAGTGGAAGATAATTAATATGGACTTCATCATAGGTTATCCAAGGTCTCGCATGCTCCATGGTTCTATTTGGGTGATTGTCGATAAAATGACAAAATCTGCCCACCTTTTACCGGTAAGGACTACCCATTCAGCAAAAGGTTATGCCAAGTTATATCTTCAAGAGGTGGTAATACTTCATGGGGCTCGGTCTCCATTATTTTAGATAAAGGTGCACAATTCACTTCATAGTTTTGGAGGTCATTCCAAAAAGGCTTAGGTTCTGAGGTGAACTTAAGTACTATATTTTATCCTCAGACTGATGGGAAAACAAAGCGCACTATTTATACCTTAAAGTATATGTTGAGGTCTTGTGTGATTGATTACAAAGGTAATTGGAATGATCACCTACCTCTCATCGAGTTTGCTTACAACAATAGTTACCACTCTAGCATCCAAATGACTCTTTTTTATGAAGATCTTTATGGGAGAAGGTACAGATCTCCTATTGGATGGTTTAAAGTTGGTGATGTTGGATTTATAGGACTAGACTTAGTTCATCAAACTATGGAGAAGGTGAAAATGATTCAACAGAGGTTGCAAACGGCGCAGAGTCATCAAAAATACTACACTGACATTAGGAGAAGGGAGTCAGAGTTTGAAGTAGATGATTGGGTTTACTTGAAAGTCTCACCCACGAAGGGTGTTATGAGATTTGGTAATATGGGGAAGCTTAGTCCCCAGTATATTGGACCTTATTGAATAGCCAAAAGGATTAGCAAAGTAGCTTATGAATTGGAGCTACCAGAAGAGTTAAAAGTGGTTCATCCAGTAGTTTACATATCCGTGTTGAGGAAGTGCATAGGAGATCCTGCATTAATCATACTAACTAAAGATATTGGGATCAAGGATAGCTTATCCTATGAAGAAATTCTGGTCTAGATTTTAGATCGTCAAGTTCGCAAGTTGAGGACCAAGGAAGTAGCATTAGTCCAAGTCCTTTAGAGGAACTAATTTGTTGAAGGAACTACTTGGGAAGATCAGGATGATATGAAGAAGAGATATCCACATATCTCTAATCCGGAGAAATTTCAGACCAAGGTACTAGTTCTCTTCTTAGTACTCTTTAATTTATGAGTTGGCATGTTGTGTTTGCATTGCTTGTGGGGTGTTGAGTTAATGTGCATGTTAAACCCTTATCCTAGTAAGAGTAATCTCCTTCAAGGAAGAATGTTCCCAAGGGGGGGATATTGTAACTTCTCGCGAACTGAAATAACTAGGAAGAAGATAAGAACTTGAAATGGTCATTTTTGGAAGGAACAAAAAGTCTGGAACTTTTGTTAAGTTAGGAAAAGTTTAGTTTTTGTTCAACTTCAAAGGGTAATAACTCCTAGATTAGGATAAGTTAGGTGTACTTCCATATATTATAGGAAAGCTCTTGGCATAATCTTTCCAACGCCGCCGACTTTGCGCGATTCCAGGTTCGTACGAGTGAGATATACCCATTTGAAGTTGGGATGTTTAAATGAGGAAATGTCCAAATCCGGATTTTTAAAGGGTGTTTTGTTCTTTTTCTTACCCTATTATTTTAATTCGTTTTTAGTGAATTAATTAAGGGTCAAAACTAAATTGGTTCAGTTTGCAAAATTGGAATTTAACGCTAAGGTTCTAGAGAGAAGAACACAAGAGAAAGGAGAAGAGAAATGAAAGATTCTTCATTTCATAAGGAATTGATTGTGGATTTCTTCAAGGTTTGATCCTACAAGCTATGTGGGGCTTTCATAATGTTAGGTTCGTTCACCCACGTGCCAAGCATGTTTATTTCAGCGCGACTTCGTCTTAAAAAGAGTTTGAAAGTTGATATGTTCTTGATATGTATTCTTGAACTTGATATTGTTCTTGAGTTGGGCTGAAATTGAGAAGTTTCTCAGATCATTATGTCAAATTATTGGGTTGGTTGGAGTTAGGTTCTTAGGTACATTTGCTAGGTATCTATTTGGAAAAAGAATCGAGTTTGGGAAAATTGAGGCTGGAAAATAAAGAAGAAATTTAGTCAGGGAAAATCTGGCCACTGGCTTTGCATCGCGGACTTGCTCCCCAGATTTGCCCGACTAAATATCTTCTTCATTTTCCAACCCTAATTAGCCCAAACTCGATTCATTTTTCCAAATTCTTCTTAGATATAAATAACCAGCAAATGTACCTAAGAACCTAACTCCAACCAACCTAATATTTTAACGTAATGATCTCAGAAACATCTCAATTTCAGCCCAACTCAAGAATAATATCAAATTCAAGAATACATATTAAGAACATCAACTTTAAAACTCTTTTAGGATGAACTCATGCTGAAATAAACATGTTTGGAACGTGGGTGAATGAACCTAACGTTATGAAATCCTCACATGCCTTGTAGGATCAAATCCTTGAACAAATATACAATCAATTCCTTACGAAACGAATAATATTGCTTTTCTCTTCTCCTTTCTCTTGTGTCCTTGTCTATAGAATCCTATCATTAATTTCCAATTGTGCAAACTGAACCAATTCAGTTTTGACCCTTAATTAATTCACTAAAAATGAATTAAAATATTAAGGTATGTAAAAGACCAAAACACCCTTTAAAAATCCGTATTTGGACATTTCCTCATTTAAACATCCCAACTTTATATGAGTATATCTCACTCATACAAACTCGGAATTGCGCAAACTCGGCGGTGTTGGAAAGTTTATTTTGAGAGATTTCCTGACATATCTAGAAGTACACATAAATCATCCTGAGATAGGAGTTATGATCATTTGAAGTTGATCAAAAACTCATATTTTTCTACCTTAACAAAATTCCCATATTTTTTATTCCTTCAAAAAATGACTACTTCAAGTTCTTCCTTGTTATTATGTTTGTAATTAGTACCTTAAAATTAAATACTAAGTAAAAAATATAATCTTAAAAAAGTAAGCTTATAAGGACACAAAAGTAAGACAAATAACAAAATAGATAATGAAGTGACTACCTTGAACATACCACAAATTATAATTCTAGCAAAGATCAATAACCATTTAAACAGTATCCAAATAAGCACACAAGAAATTAATGTAAGAACCGAAGTTCAAACTTCTTGCTGTCACTAGAACAATAAAAACTTATAAGGTAGTACGTAAGAATATTATTACTTTTGAGAGTGTATAAGAGTGTTGTGATTGTTTAAGCATGTGGACAGAATGGAAAGAGTCTTCTATTTATAGTTAAATATAGAGGGACCATAAATAAGTATATAAATATAGAAAAAGAAAAGAAAATTGTTCTCCTCAATTAGAGCCACATTCTTCGTATTTAATTCATTGATACTATCATAATTAACCATGCGAGTTAGAAAAAATCGGTTAATCAAATATAATATTAAGTCTAAGATTTTTCAAAAATAAACAAGTACCATGGAACATCAATGCATGGATTTTACCATAAATCAATTGGCATTAAAATTGTACAATTTAATAAGGAAAATAGTCAATTGACAATTAAAGATTACCACAGATGAATCAGTCATAATAAATAGAAGGCAAGAATCATGAACAAACTTCTAATTTTGAAGCAACCTTGTTAATACAAGAAAAGACTTAGGGAAAAAAATAACATGATTTAGAGATTCATATTTGAAGGCCAACATAGGTAGATTTATTTACCACAACTTTCAAAAGTTTACCAAGAACAATTAAGTCAAAGTTGTCCACACTAATTAAAAGAAAGAAAATTTGGAGAACAAAAATAAAATCGATCAAGTAGAAGACTCATGTCTAAGTTTATCAAGGATAGGTAAATATTAAGGTGTCGCAATCGATTAAGAGAACAAAAATGGAAAGAAGCACGAATCATAAAGATTTTTAGAATAACCAATTGATTCATTAAACAAATAAATCAAATTTTCATATGAAGGCTTGCCATAATTATATTAAGAAATCACAACTCAATCAATGTTTTTACCAAAAAAAAAAAACTCAAGTATGTACTAACACCCATTTACAAAAGGGGCGGATTACATTTAAACAAAAATAGGAACACTAAGCATAAAATGCACAATTTGGAACACAAAATCATCATGAAATCTTGTTTAGCATAATAATGCAATCATAACTACTATACCAAAAAATATAGGTGATTTAAGTAATTTGTTTAAAAGATAAAATGATAATATAAATGAAAAGAGTTAAAAAAAAACTAACCTCTGTCTTCAATAGCCCCCCAAAATCTTAAGGCTCCACCGGGTCCCATTGGTCGGAGCGGCAGAACGACGATGCTTTTATTGTTGTTGTTATCGATATCATTGGGGGAGGATAATAGTTGGCTTGTCCCATCAAAGCCTGATGGATCTTCGTGGCGGCTGTCATGCCAGATTTTCTGGTCGGAACCAATGAGATGAATAGAAGGAGACGTTTTGAGGTTGCATACTGCATCGTTTCGCCGGCCAGTAGGTAAGAAAAGAGAGGTTGAGGAAAGAGAGAGGGGAGGATAGGGGCGATTGGTTTGGGCGAAGAACTGGCTATTGTCTACTGGTTGGAAAAGCATCGTGAGGATAGAGAAGAAAAAGATGGGGTCGCTAGGTGGTTGTCCTCGCGAGTGAGGGAGGAGTAGCGTTTCGCATATGATAGACGAAGTTGGGAGAAGAGAAGCGGCGCCTGGCATTTTCAAAGAGAACGAAGAGAAAAAATGAAAATAGGGTTAGGGTCTTAGGATATTTATATAGGAAACTAGTATGAGACTCAATCTTAGATGTTGGTTCAATTGTATAAGAATGGAACGGATGGTTGGGATTATAGATGAGATCTTGAGACTGGGATTGAATTAATTAGTTCAAAATGGGCTATAATTGTGATAAAATTGAGTAGAAAAAGCTGAAATTAAAAAGATTGAATAAAATAGGCTACAATTTAAGTGATTTGGAGAAAGATTTAATAAATTGTTATCCAATAAATGGTTTTACTAGAAATATTGAATAATTTTCATATAAGATAAATATACTTATATAATATTAAAGATACATTAAAAAACCACCTCGAATACATTAAAGATTACCTCGGTTACATTATAACATAAATCAGATACATAATATATAGCTTGGGTACATTAAAAACTAGCCCGAATGTATAATATGTAGCTCAGATACATTAAAAAACTACCTCGGATACATTATAAAATAAACCGGATATATAATATGTAGCCAAGATACATTAAATACGTACTGGCTCGGATACATTAAAGAAATAAGAGATTTCAAAGGTCTTTAGAAATAGAATGGGATATTCGAAATAAGGAAAACTTAAGACGTGTATTTCAGTACTTTTTCCTTTAAATAAATAATCTTAAAACAGGTTTAAATTAGAGAGTGAACGTGGCCAATTAAAGATACTTTTAAAACGGGTTAAGGATTTAATGTGTTGAGATTGACCCAATTCAAATTATCTTATTTAATTTTGACTTTTTATTTTTGACTTTAGAATTACTAAAATATTAAAGTAGAGATTGACCCAATTCAAATTATCTTGGACCAAACCCAATGTGCTACGTTATTAAGTATTTTCATGATGATAAACGGAAAATTCAATTAAAAATTGTGTCTAATTATATGCTTGTTTGTTTTTCTAACAGAACAAGCAGGCACCAGCAAAGTCAAGACATATTAATTTGATTCAGAAATTCATGGTAAATTTCCTTATTCAAAATTAAAGATTACTCATTATTTTTATATTATTGCTATTAGGTTATTTAATTGTACCATCCAATTCATATAAACATGGCATACACTTCAAGTAGTGTCATGTTTACTTGTTGATTTCATTGTTTAGTACTATAATTCGAAAAATAAAAAGCTTTTTATTTTACTAACCAAAACGAATTTCTCAGTAATTGTAAGTATGTCATACATTATTTATAGACTAATTTCCTTGATCTCTCTATAGGTTAATCAATACATGAATCATATTCATACTAAATAGTTTTGATATGTTGGAAAAACTACAAAATATGGCAAACATTAATATACATATAAAATAAATAGCTACAATTTTCTTTTTTATGTTATATGGATATAATTACACAATAAATAGCAAAGTTAATTATATATATAAATAATTAGAAAAGTTATTAATATTAAATAGGAAAGTTATTATTACACACCTAATTTTTTATGTATAGGCATTTTTTATGTTATTGGTTCCCCATGTTTACCCTCACTAATATTTTCTCTTTCATCAATCTTCCTATATCACAAATTTTTCTGTATTTTTCTCCCAATTTTTTTTCAATTGTAGATCTTTTTGATGATTTTAGGAGCAAGTTTTGTAATTTGAATTTCATCAGATATCATTTCAATGATATTCTCCTTGTTTTTATGAAGATCATATTTGTATATATATATGCTCTATTTTTATAGCCTTTCGATTGACTTGTTTTTACATTACAATGACTATAGTTCTAAAAAAAATAGTACAAGAAGAACATGAACAAATAGAGATTGAGGTTTGTGTGATTGTCAAATTTGTATATAGTATAATAGTTATATACATAGATACTGGTATTCTAATATTAACACAAATTGAAATGATGATTTGTGAATACAAGTATATTTGGATACATAAGTAATCTATCGAATTTGAAAGGGTAATTAGGCAATACAAGTATAACTGGATACATTAATACTATTTTTTATAAACAAATACATGAGTCAACACCAAGCCTCAAGTATTATAAGAAAAACTTGACTAAAAAGAGATTGACGTTTGTTGATTTGTTTTCTTTTTTTTATACAACCGAATACCTGTACACTTTTGATACCTACACATTCTATTTTTGTCCACTTTTACTGTTTTTATATTTTCAAATACATTCATCTTTTGTTTAACAACAACGTATTCATATGTATACTGTATTAGTGTATTCATTTTTTGTTTAACAACAATGTATTCATTTTTCAGATTATTGTGTTCGTATGCTAAATTGTTATACTTTATCTTGTTTAATCTATTAATACATTAAGTTTTTACAAATACTTGTATCCTTGATATATTAATACTTTAAATTTTACAAATAAAGATACTTATTTGAATTCATACATTAGTTCATTGTAATTGAAACTGTATCAATGTATAAATAGAAAAATGAAAAACATATACAATAATATAGCTAGAAAAAGAGTTACATTGTAGTCATTTTTTATAAATATCATACTCATAGCTATTGAACTCTAATAACCCTATAAAGATAGTCATTTTTGTACGTTTCTCTTAAGTATTTCCATTAATTTTCTCAACATGATCGCGAACTACATCAATAGTAAGCGGCTTCTAATAATTATAATAATAATCAAGGCCAGCATTCATGAATAATTTCTCCTCTTCTTCTTTTTCGCGGGAATTCGTTCCCACAATCAAGCTACCAACATGCATATTTTGAAGTTCCTTAGTTGCCTGCATAATATAGAAAAAAAATTATAATAGTTTTTTAAAACTAATTACGTCTACATTAAGATGTTCAAACAGAAACTGAATTACGATTTATAAAAGCATACTTGACAATCGTTCATTACTGACATATCCAAGTCCATCATAGTCATATCAAACCATACACCATTGTAATGAGCAAGTAGTGCTTCTTGACTATTTTCGCCTCATAAGTTTCCACACCAAATTTCCTTAGAAGTGCTTTGTAGACCATTCGAACTACAATGTCATCATATACTATAAGAGCTGTAAGTTTTTTTACTACATTCGTGTTGTTCAGTGAAGAAGATGATTGGACTAATGACATCTTTTCTGAGATTAAAAACTTAAAATATTTTATGTTCGACAGTATTCAAATAATTGCGCCAGACATATGTATATTAGATAGAGAAATTAACGAATAACAACACTCTCATCAGTCACATTTGAACTAAGATTTTGGATCAACCCACCATATATTGTCATTATTTATTTTGGTACTATATGTTATTAAGTAATGTAAAATAGGAAAGAAGCATTTAAGAAGATCCAAAAAGTGTTACTTCATCTATCCCAAATGTTATGACATCATAATCTGAATTTCGAAAGTCAAACTTCTTTATTTTGTCCGTAAAATTCCAAATGATATGACATCATAAATATTTACATATTTAGAAACCTAATAAAGGGTACTAAGCCACAAGAATTAAAAAATAAAAATTTTAAAAGGATATACAGATAAATCATTGTCAAAGATTTTCTTGTTTGACCTTTGAATATCAAACCAAATCATATAAAATCGGACGGAGGGAGTATCTCATACCGCAGATTTCATTCCTTTTGGTAAAGAGGCATTTCGAAAGTGAAGTTGAGTTCACACATACTTCGCCAGAACATAGACTCAAAGTCAAAATCAATGTCGCTAATGAGAATGGAGAGTATTTGATTCACACATAGCTACAGGTCTAACAGGTTCATTGCATTGGAGAAAGATTGTTCACTTTCACAATGCCTAGCATTGGTTGCAGTGTTAAGACAGGGAGACTGCTTCAACAGAGTAATCATCCTACTAGCAGTCTGCTCTGTCGGCTATTGAACAAAGTTGGTCGTGCACAACCCTGGCATGAGAATTGAAGAAATAGTAACAGGGTTCTCCTACAACAAGCAAAAGTTATATGTTACAGAAAAATTAAAGACATGTATAAAGTGAGTGAGTAATATTCTAGAACTGAAACATCATGATCATAGGCCATTACATTCTCACATATTACGACATTGGATGTCTTAAACCAACATTGATACTCTGAAAAGTAAAGGTAATTAAACGATGTTAAAGTATGCATACGTTACACCTTCCCCTGTCGTATTGCTCCAGTAAAAAAATAGGAAAGGTTTCCAACACTATACAATACCTCCCACTAGAAACTTGAAAGCAGAATCCACTATGTTCTGCACATACACCAAGGCCATAAACAGTAGACCGGATATAAATTAGTGGTATTAAAATAAATGAAATAGCATGCGCCCATGTTCTTGCTCAACTTTTGCTCTCTCTTCATGTTTGCTTGTTCAACTTGAACTGGCTGTGATGATCTGCTTAATCTCATCCACAATGGCCAAGAGTAGTCTATATATCTGAAGTCCGGAGAAAAATATTGTTGGCTTACAAGTCTTCCACCATAGAGACTAGGTCCCTTCACAAAAAATGGTAAATAAAGTATTGAAGTAGATGCTGAAAGGTAGAAGACCCAAAGTTTATTCCGTAGAAGCCTCTCTGCTCAAGGGAGGAAAAAACCACAACTTGTTGTCTCACAGAAATTCTCAAGGCTCCACCAATTTCAAGAAACTAGTAACTACAAACTCAAGTAATTAGAGTGGATTAAACTTTTAATCCTATCACCCTTGTAACGCCTCTATTACAAGACAACTAAGCAATAACTTTATTGTTCACTATAAAACTATCTCTAGTCGATATAGACTTCAGCACTACACCATAGCTAACACTAGGCCACCTAATCAGATCACAAAGATAATAGAAGAAACGATCTATTATCCTTTAAAGTTGTTGTAGATTTACAATATAAGAGAACAACACACAAATTCAAAAACCAACTAAAGACGTCGCAACACTCAATCAGGTCCCTTTTTGAGTATGAACAATGTTATTTCTTGAAATGAATTTTGCTTTGTGAATAATCTTGTTGCAACAAATCTGCCTTGAATATTTTTATTACTATACCCAATATATCACCAGCCTATAAAAAATTCAAAATGATAAGCCTGATAATGTGAAAGACATGTTTAATGATAAACAAATCTTATGTTAAACATACTTGGTCAACCACTTCTTTTTCTTTCTTAGTTTTCTCTTAGCAATTCCCTTCTAGTATGGGAACAAATGCTTTAGATTTTTCTCTCTCTGCTCGTCTTCTTGTTCGACCTAATCACATCCACAATGCTTCAGACCTGACCTTCATCCAAGATTAGTCCAGATATATGACGTCTAGAGAAGGATACACAATAAGATTAAGATATATTTAAATATTAGTCTACATACTATCAGGCAAACAACTCAATATGTCTTGACAACAAGGAGCATTGTTCCGTCTGTTTAGTAAGGGGCACCTAAATTTCAGAATCCCTTCTTCCCTTAAGTTTGTAAGCTTAAGTTTGATTCAACCTACTTCTTTGGTCTGTGTATATTAGGATGAGTATTTTTATGGGTGAAGAACTTGGAAAACTTGATTGTGGCCATTTGTATCATATTGATTGCATCAAAGAGTGGAACATGCTTCAGAACACTTTCCCATGCACAAGAGTAAAGTGTCAGCTATAGTACCTTGAGAATTCATGCATTACATGTTGACTTGGTTTCAACTAATCATAAATAGGAAATGGTTCGCACAGCTCTGATATTAATCTTTATTGAACAACCAATGCGGAATAACACCACCAGTCAGTTCATTTAGCTCAAATTACACTTATTGGTTAAAGCCGAGTGAACATTGAATGCATGAATCTTATGGTGAAGGAAGAATAGTTGGCACTATCCACTTGCATGTGGCACAAGCATTATCGAGCTTCTTCCACTCTTTTTATGCAATCAATATGGTATAAATGAGCACAATCAACTTTTGCAAGCTCTTACCCATTAAAATACTCATAAGACACACGAGTCCAAAAAAGAAGAAGGTTGCATGCAAACTTAAGTAAGATTAGAAACGTAATAAAAAGGGAGGAATTATGATTTCAGTGCCCTTTACCAAACATATGAAGCAATGCCACTTGTTATCAGGACAGGTTGAATTGTCTATCTTGTACTTAGGTAGACTAATGCTTAAATAAATATCTCATGCTTTGGTTATAGCATAAGGAATTCTCAAATTTTATAGATTTTAAATATGGTCTAAAAGATTTTATTTTTTAAAAAAAATATTATGTAAAATATAGAGGACACATCAATAAGTACAAAATAGAGAAAAGGAAAGAAGCTTATTCTACTCAATTAGACCCACATTCTTGGTATTTATTCAATAATAATAGTATAATACGAGTTTCAAAAGTTCAGTTAATCAAATTTGATACTAAGTTAATGTTTTCCAAAAACAAACAAGTAATAGGAAACATCAATGCATGAATTTTACCATAAATCAATTAGTATTAAAATAGTGCAATTTAATAAGCAAAACAGTCAATTGAGAATTAGAAATTACCACCAGTAATCTATCATAATAAATAGTTCGAAGGAAATAATCATGAATGATCTTCTAATTTTGAAGGATCCATGTTAATACAGCTAAATACTTCCGTCTATAATAACATGATTTAGAGATTGCCATATTTAAAGGTTACATGTATATATATATATATTTAATTACCATAACTGGCAAAAGTTTGCCAAGAATAATTAAATCAAAGTTGCCCACACTAACTAAAAGAAAGAAAAGTTAGAGAATAAAATAGAGTCAATCAAGGGGAAAATCATGTCAAAGTTTATCAAGGATAGGTAAATATTAAGGTGTATGAATCGATTAAGGAAACAAAAATAGAAAGAAGCATGAATCATGGAGATTTTAGAATAGTCAATCAATTCATTAAAAAACAATCAAAGTCGCATATTAAGACTTGCTACAAATGAATCAAGAAACTACAACTCAATCAGTGTTTTTAAAGAAAAACTTAAGGGCGTAATAATACCCATTTACAAAAAGGGCAGATTACATTCAAACAAAAATAGGAACACATAAAGTAGAAAATGCACAAGTTTAGGAACTTAAAATCATAAGGAAACCATGTTAAAAGGAGATTTAATGATTATTATTGAATTTAATATAGCGTAAGAATACACTGATAATTAGTATAATAAAAAAAACATAAGGCAATTTAAGAAATTTATTAAAAATATAAGATAATAAAAAAGATAAACCTGAATGGATCTGTTAAGATCCGACTGTTCAATAACCCCCAAAAACCTTAATGCACCATCGGGTCTCGCTGGTTGGAGCAACGGAGAAACGATGCTCTTGTTGTCATTGTTGTCGATCTCGTTGGGGGAAGGATGATGATTGGCTTGAATCGTCAAAGACAAATGGCTCTTCATGGTGGTTTTCTTGCCGAAATTTTTGGTTGGAACCAATGAGAGTCAGAGAGAAAGAGAAAGGGGAGGAGAGGGGCGACTGGTTTGGATGGTGAAGTGGATGCTATCCATTGGTGGTTGGAGAAGCGCCGTGAGGAGAGAGAAGAAGGAGAGTGGCTCGCTTGGTGGTTGGCCCCGCGAGTGAGGGTGGAGAAGGGGATTTGTCAGTGGACTTTGTCGACGATGGACGATGTTGGGAGAAGAGGAGCGGCGCCTGGCATTTTCAAAGAGAACGAAGAGGAAAAATGAAAATAGGGTTAGGGTGTTAGGATATTTATATAGGAAACTGGTATGAGACTCAATCTTAGATGTTGGTTAAGTTTTAAAAGAATGGAACGGATGGTTGGGATTATTGATGAGATCTTGAGACTGGGATTGAATTAATTAGTTCAAAATGGGCTATAATTCTGATAAAATTGAGTAGAAAAGGCTGAAATTAAAAAGATTGAATAAAATAGGCTACAATTTAAGTGATTTGGAGAAAGATTTAATTAAATTGTTATCCTATAAATGGTTATACTACAAATATTGAATAATTTTCATATAAGATAAATACACTTATATATTATAGACGATAAATAGATAAGTTAATTAATTATTTCAAATTTATAAACTGATAAATATAATAATAATAATAATAATAATAATAATAATTATAATAATAATAATAATAATAATAATAAGAAGAAGAAGAAGAAGAAGAACAACAACAACAACTGCTGCTACATCAACACAAATACCAACACCAACACCAACACCACCAACACCACTAACAACAACAACGACAACGACAACGACAACAACAATGACAACGACAACGACAACAACAACAACAAGGACAACGACAATGAAAAAATAATAACATTTTCATAAATTGTGAACACTAATGTATATGATTAATTAGTAAAACGTAACCATAATTTTAATCATATAATAAAGAAATAGGTTTTAAAATACATATTTAATCAAAAAGCAATTCGGAAAGGCTTATAAGTTAGTCAAAATTGGGTATCAACAAATGTTCCTCTTTGCTCGATAATGAATGATGAATTGGTGGGAAAATTTCATGCCCCGAGCCTACATCCTGGGTGAGACTTGAAGTCGGACACCATTGATAGTCCCCAGTGAACCCTTGGCCTGACTTACTTTCTCATTTGAAGACTAAAAATTTAGGAAAGATTTCAAATGCTAAACAACTTATCTTCCTCAAACTGAACTTATAATGTTTTAAAAATAAACACTTAACTTAGCCAGAGTGACAACTCAAATATGAACATAAGCCAATAACAAAATAATGACGAATGAACTAACATCTGATTGACTATCTATGAAGCCTCTAGAACTGAGATGGATGTTGGGTCAAACCCCACAACATCCTAATGAACTACAATAGATACTTAAAGCAATAAAAATGGATCCTCCAGAAAGCAAGAAGGCTCACCAACATACTCTGAACTACTCACTGTATCAACGGTGCGCTGGATGTCGTGTCATACCCCGAGACTACACCTTGGATGGAACTGGCACTCAAAGACCATTGTTGTCCTCGAACGGACTCTTGGCCTAACTTACTTACCCAACGGAAGACTTAAACACAAAAGAAATTCACTTAGCCAAAATAGCAACTCAAGTCTTAATCGTTTACAAGTGAAATTTAAAGACTAACAAGCTAATATTATATGTCTATGAAGCCTCTAAACAAAGAGGGATATCAGGTAAGGACCCCCGATCATCCTAACAACTGAAAACTAAAAACAATAAATGAGTGATAATGAGTCCTTCGGAATGTAGGGAGGCTCACCAACTGGCTCTGAGTTACTCACTGCATCAACGATACGTCGGATGCTGATCCTAGTTGCCTGCGTATGCATCATAAGACGATACATGCCAACTGACATCAGTACATTGAATGTACGAGTATGCAAATTGGAATGCTAAAACAACCTACGCTTGAAAGGAGTAAGAAGGAACACTTACCTTGGCTTTGCCAACTCATGAATAACTTAACTCAATATAATATATATATATATATATATATATATATATATATATATATATATATATATATATATATATATATATATATATATATATATATATATATATAAAGCTTGTAAAATAGTGGAAAACATAGTTTGTCAAAGAAAATGCAATAACAAACTCAATTTTACTTTTAAGATAAAATAATATATTTTCTGTGGAAGATTCTCTAACCAACAACAACCACTATAAGCCAAAGTGGTGATACAACTTCTTGCCCACACTTCCAGAACTGTCCTATACTTTTCTATCGCATAGAACTACGACTTTGAGCACTCTGTCCAAAAGATATAACTACGAATTCATAATGACCATACCAAATTCTGAAGGTTGTCTTTGGAATATCACTATATCTGACCTTGAGCAGATGATAACTCGATCTGAGGTTTATCCTTGAGTGAAGTTGGTTATACCAGTCATAAATCCTGGGATATGGTACTTATGATTTATTATGACCTTGTTCAACTTCCTATAGTCAATGCACATTCTGAGAGAACCATTTTTTTTCTTTACAAACAACACTGGTGCAACCCATGGAAAAATACTAAGTTTGATGAAGCCCTTATCTAGAAGGTATTTCAACTAATCTTTCAATTCCTTAAGCTCAGCTGGAACCATTCTGTAAGGAGAAATAGAAATAGGTTAGGTGTCTGGAAGAAGATCAACTCCAAAGTCAATTTCCCTTTCGACAGGAACTCCAAGAAGATCTTTTGGAAATATTTCTGGGAACTCATTAACTAGGGGCACTGACTCAAGAGTAGGGATTTTGGAGCTTTAATCCTTAACCCAAACTAGATAGTAGATCCCTTAGAGATCATCTTTCTAGCCTTAAGGAAAGAGATGAATCACCCCATGGGCGTTAAGTTACTACCTTTATATTCTAAGATTGGTTCATCTGGAAACTCAAAAGAACAATCATGGTTCTACCATGGACTAAAGCATAATAGTAATGTAACCAATCCATGCCTAGAATGACATCGAAGTCTACCATTCTAACTCTACAAAATTTTTTGATGTGACGTTTGGAGAAACTTTGACAGGGAAATTTTTGTATACTAACAAGGTCACCAACTAGAGTAGAGACTGAGAAAGGTTTTGATAGGGTTTCTGGACTAACATCAAACTTAATTGCTATATAAGGGGTAACAAAGGAAAGAGTAGCCCCTAGATCTAACAAAACATAAGCATCGAGATTAAAGACTCGTGACGTACCAATGACTACATCATGAGAATCTTTGTGATCCTGGCGAGCTTGAAGAGAAAAATTCTAATTTTGGCATTGTCCGCCATATGTACTAGATGAGTTGCCTTGCTGAATCAACCGACCACTGGTGCTGCTGAAGTTGTAGACTTGGCTCTACCATTATTTCCTCCTTGACCCTGTTAAGAAAGACAATTCCTCAACCTATGACTAGATCGACCACACTCAAAACAGTTTTCCTTTCATGCAAGGCGCTCGCCCGGATGGTTCTTACCACACTTAGGACAAATTGGGTAGGTTTTGGTACCTAAAACACTTCCCTACGACTTAGAGCCCGATTCCATGCCTTTCATATCTTGTCTGAACTTAGAGGATGGAATACTAGTTGATAAAGGTGCTGGAGTTGAAATTTCCTGCTAACCCTGCGAGCTATTTCCACCACCCAATTTTCTGTGAAGAATACTCGTAGATTCCAGTCCTAGCCTTCTTATCCTCCTTAGCATGTTCCTTAAGCTTATCACCCTCAACATGCAGACCAACAGTCAAAAGACTAGAGATGGTCATATTTTCCAGCAACATAGCATTTATACACTCTGTCTTTACCAAGTCTGACATTCCATATAGAAACTTATTCATCTTAGCCCTAGAATCAACAACCATGTGAGGAGCATACCTGGAGAGTTGGGTGAACTTGAGCCCATACTCTTGAACTGGCATTCTACTTTGTCTTAAGTTCATGAATTCTTGAGCTTTTGCCTCCCTTAGCTCTATTGGGAAAACCATGTCCAGAAAGTTCTCACTAAAGCAATCCCAAGTAATAAGATCTGCAAAGTTGCCCCTAATCTCCTTCCATTGAGTATACCAGATATGAGCCACATCCTTGAGTTGGTAAGGTGCTTACTCAACCCGATCATTCCAGTTACATGCATCACTTCAAAGCTCTTCTTCACCTCATCAATGAATTTTTAGGTATCCTCACAAATCTTTGATCCTAAGAACTCTGGTGGATTCATCCTAACAATATTTTGCACTCTAGTTGCAGCTAACCCAACATTAGTATTTGCATAAACTTGAACCCACTGTTTATTCTAGTTGGAAATACTCTGAGACAACCTCTGAATGACATTTTAGAAATCTTAATGCTGCTACAAATTCAACTCTTACTAATTAGTAATAGAATTAAGAGTTTCATTGAAGGTCAAGATGTCAGGATTTAATCTTGATCTCTCCATTGAGATGCAACAAAAAATGGTAAGTCGTTTGATAAAATGATTGATTGATATTTAAGAAACCTCCTTTGTAATAGAAGAAAGGTTTAGGATCAAGGAAGATATTGATGTGTGAAAATAGGAGAACATATGTAAGAAACTTTTTCCACCAACATGTTCCTCCCAATCAGAGTCCAACGGAATTAAGAGAGAGTTCGTACTTGAGAGAATTTTGATTGAAGATTTTGTGTGTTACGGATACGAAGAACTTGTTGAATAACCTTATCTTTAGGATTATATTTACTAGTATTAAAGTTTATTTGTTTAGTTTATTATAGAGTTTTAACCTAGGACGATAACGGGTACAATAATAGGCATTTCGAATCCACAACCCATAATTCTCTCGACATTTGTAGTTGTGCCCCGTACCAAGAATGTTCAACTCTAGGTTTCCCCTAGCTCTCATTTATGTTCTCAAAATTCTCTGGAAAAAACTCAAACAACACCAATTTCATTGGACCAACTCTCTCATCACTGATGTAAATGAAACGGTTTTAGGTATATTTTCTTTGTATTTGTATCTAAACCGAATTTTTGAAAAAGAACCGAGTTCGGCCGAATTGGGGATAGAAAACGAAGAAGAAATTCAGTGGGGGAAATCTGGGCACTGGCTCTGTGTCACAGACCTGCTCCCCATATTTGGGAAAAACCATTCTCATCACAGAGCGGTCACAGACAGTTCTGCCTCAAAAAGTATTCTCGCGACCAAAATTTAAATACATCTTCGCATCGCATACTTGACATTAGACACTGAAATTTTAATCTGTTCTCATGTTTAATTATCTAAAAACACTCCTAAACATCATGAGATCTTTCCCTTCACAAATCAAGATCCTTTAATCCATAATTCAATTCAAGGAAAGTTAAGAGTCAGGTTTTGAAGTCAAGAAGCAAGTCAAAACAAGTTCATTAAAGCTTTTCAAAAGTCTTTCACAAATGTTTTAACTTTGTTCTAAGACTTAAGTTTTATGTTAATCAAAGAGTAAAGAGTTGAGTTCATCTCCAAAAGTTATAAGGGAACTAAGTATTCCAAAGAGTTTAAAGTGTTTTCACATTTAAACAAGAAAGATTTATTCCAAGAGAGATTTTAAGCTACGTTTTGAGTAATTATCTCAAACAAAAGAAAGAAGTTATTTTAAAAACATATGAGCTAAGTATATTTTGGGAGTAGTATTGAGCATCTATATAGGGATGCGAGTTCATATTAACTCAAGTCTTCATGAACTATGTAATCATCATGGGTAGTAAAGGATCATACTTTTTAGATGACTCCTTAAGATGCTTTTAGCATAGACTAGTGGATCCAATTAGTTAAGGCATCCTATATGACAGCAAAGTATAGGACAATTCTGAGAACGTGGGCAAGACGATGTCTCACCACTTAGGCTCATAGTGGTGGTTGTAGATTAGAGAATCTCTCACAGATACCATTTTACTTTGATATATGAGTAAAGTAAAGGTTTTATTGCATATGTTTAACAATTGACTTTTTATTTACTGTTCTAAATTCTTTGTTTAAATTGCATTATTATTGTTATTCGACTCTTATTTTGAGTTGAGTTATTCATGAGTTGAGTAAAGACAAAGTAAGTGTTCCTTTCAGATCATTTTTAATATTACGTTGTGCTTAGCATTCCAAATTGCATACTCGTACATTCAATGTACTGATGTCAGTTGGCCTGCAGACGCAAGTAATTAGGATCAACATCCAGCGCCTCGTTGATCAAGTTAAGCACTCGGAGTAAGTTGGTAAGT
The DNA here is from genome assembly GCA_016801875.1 of Solanum sitiens. Lineage (NCBI taxonomy): Eukaryota > Viridiplantae > Streptophyta > Magnoliopsida > Solanales > Solanaceae > Solanum > Solanum sitiens. Next base: position 774,294 of record JABWTJ010000482.1, on the reverse strand, counting down.
CTCTTTGCATTTCATAGGACTCTTTTATCATTTGCTTTTCTAATTTTCAGTTGTTAGGATGACCGGGAGTCCTGTCCCGACATCTCTCTTTTCTTTAGAGGATTCATAGACAGTTAGTAGTTCAGTTGTCTTTACATTTTCATTTCATATGTTAAGACTTAGGTTGCCATTTTCTCCAAGTTAAATGTTGACATTTAAACATTATAAGTTATTTTCTTTAACAATAAAGTAAGTACATTTTATCATTGTAACAATGCTTAAATTGTTCTGCTGAATAAGTAAGCCATGACAAGGGTGCGCTTGAGGCCAGTCTTGGTTTCCAAGTGCCACCCACATCCGGGGTGTAGGCTCGGGGTGTGACAAATTTTATATCCGAGCATAGATTTCAAGAGTCTTGGGGAGTTTATGGATCTGTGTCTGTAGAGTCCTAGTTATCGGTGTGAAGCATGCAACATCTATAATTAGGAGGCTGCAACAATTAGTAAAATTTCTCACTTCTTTCACACTCATTTCATGCGTTAGAGTTTGATATTTGAAAAGTTTCTTCTAATTCGTGCTTATGCGTGTTTCAAAGAGATGTCAGAGGTCTTCCTGCTAGATATAATATTGAGGAGCAAGGGTTACCCAATGCACCCGAAGTGCAACCCTAAGGAGAGGTTACCAGTGTTGAGTTCTGTCAGGCTATCGAGATATTGAGTCAAGCTATGACTAACCTATTTGGACAACATAGAGGAGCTAAAAAGAAAGTTATTGATACTTCGAGGATTCAATATTTCTTAAGGATAAATCCTCTATGTTTCACAGGTTCAAACACTGTTGAGGATCTAGAGAGTTTTGTTGAGAAACTGAAGAAGGTATTTGAGGTTATGCATGTTGTCGATACTAGCTACATATGAACTAAATAATGTTCCTAGGACTTGGTTTGACTAGTGTAAAGAAGGTAGAGCTGAGGATGCACCACTTGCGAGTTGGGCATGTTTTGAGTAAGCCTTTTCGGGGCGTTCTTTCCCCCCAAAAGGTACAAAAATTTCTTACCCTAAAGTAGGATTCCTTGAATGATTATGAGTATGGGTACCCTTAAGCAGGATTCCTTGAGTGTTCATGAGTATGGGTTGAAGTTCACCCACTTATCTCGCTATGCTCCCGTGATGGTTGCAGATATATAGAGTAGAATTAATATGTTTGTTGATGGATTATCCATTATATCAAGCAATGAGGGTAGGGCAACAATGTTAATTGGGGACACAGATACATCAAGGTTGATAGTCTATGTGCAGTAGGTTGAAGAAGAGAAGTTGAGGGATAGGGAAGAATTCAGAAATAAGAAAGTTAAGATGGAATGAGTCCAGGCATGAGGAAAAGTAATGTGAATGTTCTTCCTTTCAAAAAAAAAAGGGACCTGCACCATCATCTGATAGTGCACATGCACCCAGAAGAAAAAATGAGCATAATGGTCATAATTCCCAACACTTCAGAGCTACATATGTGCAGTCTCAAGTTAGTCTGGCAGAAAGAGGTAACTAAGCTCATGTATGTGCTAGGTGTGGTAGAACCCACCTAAGTAAGTGTCATGATGGACTGTAAGGTTGTTTCAAGTGTAGAAAATAGGGTCATTTAATGAGACAGTGTCCCAAGAACTAGAAAGGTAGTGGGAATCAGGGCAATAGATCCCAATCTTTATAAGTTGCTCCACCAAACAGGGCTGCACCTAGAGGAGCTACTTCTGGTACTAACGCAGGAGCAAACCACCTTTATGCAATCACTAGTCATCATGAGAAAGAGAAATCTTCGTATGTTGTCACTAATATGATCAAATTTTTTACTTTTGATGTTTATGATTTACTATACCGAAGAGCAAGTTTATATTTTGTAACTCCTTATTTTGCAAATAAGTTTGATGTTATTCCTGAGGAACTCTATGAACCTTTTTGTGTTTCTACACCTATTGGGGAGTCTATTGTAGCTGAGCAAGTATATTATGATTGTGCCATTTCAATAAATCACAAGCACACCATGGCTGATTTAATTGAGTAAAAAAAGGTAGATTTTGATGTCATTCTAGGTATGGACTGGATTTATTCCTATTATGCCTCAATAGATTGTAGAACTCAAGTTGTCAAGTTCCAAATTCCTAATGAGCTAGTCTTAAAGTGGAAAAGTAGTTCAGTTGTGCCTAAGGGTTGTTTTATCTCATATCTTAAGGAAATAAAATTAGTTTCCAAGAGGTGTGTCTATCACTTTGTCAGATTTAATGACTCTAGTGTTGAGATACCTCTTATTCATTCAGTTCCAGTAGTAAAAGAGTTTCCAAAAGTCTTTTCAGATGATCTACCAAGAGCCCCTCCAGAGAGAAATAGACTATGGCATAGGCATTCTTCCATATACTCATCATATATCTATTCCGTCATATAGAATGGCACTAGCAGATTTGAAAGAGCTTCAAGAACAGTTGAAAGATCTCCTTGATAAGGGCTTTATTCAACTAAGTGTCTCACCTTGGGGCGCTTCGGTATTATTTATGAAAAAGAAAGATGGTTCCATTAGGATGTGTATAAATTACCGTCAATTGAGCAAGGTTACCATCAAGAATAAGTATCATCTTCCGAGGATTAATGGTCGTTTAAATCAGTTTCAACATGCTTCATATTTTTCTAAGATTGACCTTAGATCTAGCTACGATCACTTGAAAGTAAGGGAGTGTTATATTCTAAAGACAACATTCATGACCCTTTATGGTCATTATGAGTTTCTAGTCATATTGTTCAGTTTAACTAATACACCTGAAACGTTCATGGACCTTATGAATATAGTTTTCAACCTTTATTTAGATATGTTTGTTATCGTCTTGATTGATAACATACTAATATATTCAAGGAATGAAAAAGATCATGCTATCCATCTCAAAATAGTTCTTTAGACTTTGAAAGATAAGGAGTTATATGCTAATTTCTCTAAATATGAGTTTTGGTTTGAGTCTGTGGCGTTCTTAGGCCACATAGTTTCTGGTGATGGAATTAGAGTTGATACCCAAAATATAGAGGTAGTACATAGTTGTCCTATAGCCACATCTCCAACTGATATTTGGAATTTCTTGGGTTTGACTGGCTATTGTAGAAGCTTGGTAGAGGGGTTTTCGTCTATTTCGTGTCCTTTGACCAAGTTGACTCAAAAAACAATAAAGTTTCAATGGCCTAAAGCTTGTAAGAAAAGCTTTTAGGAGTTGAAAAAGAGTTTGACTACTGCCTTAGTTTTGACCTTACCTGAAGGTACTCAAGGTTTTGTGGTGTATTATGATACATCTAGAGTTGGTTTAGGTTGTCTGTTAATGCAGAATGGCAAGGTTATAGCTTATGCCTCCAGATAGTTGAAAGTTCACGAGAAGAATTACCCAACCCATGCCTTAGAGTTGGCTGATGTAGTATTTACTTTGAAGATATGGTGTCATTATTTGTATAGTGTTCATCATGTTGATCTATTCACCGACTACAAAATCATTTAGTATGTCTTCACTCAGAAAGATCTTAATCTAAGACAAAGGAGATGGTTAGAATTACTCAAGGATTATGAAATGAGTATTCTTTATCACCTAGGTAAGGCTAATGTTGTTGTTGATGCTTTAAGCAACTTGTCTATGGGTAGTACCGCCCATGTTAAGGAAGAAAAGAGAGAGTTAGTGAAAGATGTGCAAAAAATTGCACGCGTAGGAGTCTGACTAATGGATTCCACATAAGAAGGAGGAGTGGTGATGAATGGGGTTGAATCATCATCAATGACAAAAGTGAAAGAGAAGCAAGACTAAGACCCAATTTTTCTTGAATTGAAGGCAAATGTTCATAAAAAAAAGTATTAGTTTTTGAACAAAGGGGAGATGGCGTATTGAGATATTAAGGTAGATTGTGTGTACCATTGGTGGATGGACTCCAAGAGAGGATCATGAGGGAAGCTCATAGCTCCAGATATTGCATTCATACAGGTTCTACAAAGATTTATCATGACTTGATAGAGGTGTATTGGTGGAATAGTATGAATAAATGGCATTGCAGAATTTGTTACTAAGTGTACAAATTGCCAACAAATTAACGTATAACATCAAAGACCCAATGGTTTGTATTAGAATATAGAACTTCCAAAATGGAAGTGAGAGATAATTAATATAGACTTCATCATAGGGTTAACAAGGTCTCGGAGGCAGCATGATTCTATTTGGGTGATTGTCTACAGAATGATAAAATCATCCTACTTTTTACCAGTAAGGACTAACCATTCAGCAAAATATTATGCTAAGTTATATCTTCAAGGAATGGTAAGACTTCATGGGGTTCCATTCTCCATTATTTCAGAAAGAGGTGAGCAATTTACTGCATAATTTTGGCCGTCATTCCAAAAAGGTTTGGGTTTATTGGTGAACTTAAGTACCGCATTTCATCCTCATACTGGTGAGAGAGCATAGCGCACTATTTAGACCTTAGAGGATATGTTGAGGGCTTGTGTGATCAATTTCAAAGGTAATTGGGGTGATCGCCTCCCTTTCATTGAGTTCGCGCACAACAACAGTTACCACTTTAGCATCCAAATGGATCCTTATGAAACTTTTTATGGGAGATAGTGCAGATCTCCTATTAGATGTTTTGAAGTTAGTGAAGCTGGATTTATACGACCAGAATAGCTCATCAAACTATGGAGAAGGTGAAAATGATTCAAGAGAGGTTGAAAATGGTGCAGAGTCGTCAAAAATTATACTGATGTTATGAAAAGGGAGTTAGAGCTTGAAGTAGATGAATAGGTTTACTTGAAAGCCTCACCCATGAAGAGTGTTATGAGATTTGGTAATAAGGGGAAGCTTAGTCCCCGGTATATTGGAGCTTATCGAATAGCCAAAAAGATTAGCAAAGTAGCTTATGAATTGGAGCTACCACAAGAGTTAGAAGCGGTTCATCTGATATTTCACATCTCCATGTTGAGGAAGTGCATAAAAGATCCTTCATTAATCATACCAACTGAAGATATTGGGATCAATGATAGCTTATCTTATGAAGAGATTCTGGTCCAAATTTTAGATCGTCAAGTTCGCAAGTTGAGGATCAAGGAACTAGCATCAATCAAAGTCCTTTGGAGGGACTAATTCATTGAAGAAGATACTTGGAAAGTTGTGGAGGATATGAAGAAGAGATATCCACACCTCTTCGAATAAGGAGAAATTTTAGACCAAGGTACTAATTCTCTTCTTAGTACTCTTTAATTTATGAGTTCGCATGTTGTGTTTGCATTGCTTACTGGTTATTGAGTTAATGTTGGATGTTACACTCTTAGACTAGTAAGAGTAATACCATTCAAGGACTAATGTTCCCAAGGAGAAGATATTGTAACATCTCGCAGACTTAAAAAACTAATAAAAAGCTAAGAACTTGAAATGGTCATTTTTGGAAGGAACAAAAAATATGGAAATTTTGTTAAAGTAGGAAAAGTTGAATTTTTGTCCATCTTCAAACGATCATAACTCCTAAATCAGGATAACAAGGTGTACTTGCAGATATGGTAGGAAAGCTCTTGGCATAATCCTTTTGATGCCGCCGACTTTGCGCCATTCTGGATTCGTATGAGTCAGATATACCCATTTGAAGTTGGGATGTTTAAATAAGGAAATGTTCAAATTCATATTTTTAAATGGTGTTTTGATCTTTTCCTTACCCTATTATTTTAATTCGTTCTTAGTGAATTAATTAAGGGTCAAAACTAAATTGGTTCAGTTTGCACAATTGGAAATTAACGCTAGGGTCCTAGAGAGAAGAACGCAAGAGAAAGGAGAAGAGAAAAGCAAGATTTTTCATTTCGTAAGGAATTGATAGCGGATTTCTTCAAGGATTTGATCCTATAAGCTATGTGGGGCTTTCATAACGTTGGGTTCGTTCAAACGTGTTACAAGCATGTTTATTTCAGTGTGAATTTGTTTTAAAAGAGTTTGAAAGTTTATAGGTTCTTGATATGTATTATTGAATTTGATATTGTTCTTGAGTTGGGCTGAAATTGAGAAGTTTATGAGACTATTACGTCAAATTATTGGGTTGGTTAGAGTTAGGTTCTTAGGTAAAGTTGTTAGGTATCTGTATCTAAAAAGAATTTGGAAAAAGATATGAGTTTGGGAGAATTGAGGCTGGAAAATGAAGAAAAAATTTAGTCGGGAAAATCTGGGCACTGGCTCCGCGTCGCGGACCTGCTCCTCTCTTAGAACCTTGTTGTTAATTTCCAATTGTGCAAACTGAACCAATTCATTTTTGACCCTTAATTAATTCACTAAAATGAATTAAATTAATAGGGTATGGAAAAGACCAAAACACCCTTTAAAAATCCGGATTTGGACATTTTCTCATTTAAATATCCCAACTTCGAATGGGTATATTTCACTCATACAAACTCAGAATCGCGCAAACTCTGTGGTGTTGGAAAGGTTATTTCGAGAGATGTCCTACCATATCTGGAAGTACACCTAAATCATCATGAGATAGGAGTTATGGTCATTTGAACTTGACCAAAAATGCAACTTTTCCCACCTTGACAAAATTTCCAGATTTTTATTTACTTCTAAAAATGAGTACTTCAAGTTCTTAGATTCTTCCTAGTTATTATGTTTGTGCTTAGTACCTTAAAATTAAATATTAAAGTAATAAACACACTCTTAAAAAAGTAAGCTTATTAGGACACAAAAGTAAGACAATATAACATTACCACAAATTATAATTCTAGCAAAAATCACTAACCATTTAAGCAATATTCAAATAAGCACACAAGAAATTTTTTCCGACTAACATAAAGATGTTGGTGGGATCAAATAAAACGATAAGCAATTGTAAGACGAAAAAAAGTATGGTTGAAACTTTAGCCTTAAGTCTCCTACATATGTCTGTTATTACGATAAAATTTTTTTGTGTAGTTCTAGATTTAGGAATGGACTAAGCTCCTTAAAAATGAAATAACGATACGATATTCGAAAAGAAGGAATAGTAGCTTGAGTAGATAAGATTAGAACTCAAGATGGTATGAATAGTGTAAGGAAGATAAGAACGACTTAGTTATAAGTAGAAAATATCATATGAGTATTGTGAAAGATGAGAAGGTTTTATTGCGATAGATATATAAGTACGGAAGTCATTTTTGAAAGAGAAAATGATCTCGTCTGCAATCTGTCAGTCTATGCAAACTTTGAGCTTGTGAAATAACTTAATAAAGTGATTAGTGCATCTATACTAATTAAATGGAAAATAATTTATAAACATGATGTAATTTTCCATTTAGACCATGAAAATTTATCTTCAGATGATGACGTCTTAGGGACGTGTTACGCAAAAATTTAATCCTTAGGTCATAGAATAATGCTTATAGGCCATGAAAATGATGTCTTCAGAGTGTGACACCTTCAGAACCAGATAAACAGAAAATAAACCTTAGGCCATGAGATGATGTCCGCAGTGAATGGGGAATGTGTCTTTAGACTATGATGCATTTGGAACACGATAATCATAAATTTAATCAACAAATCATTAAATGATGTCCTTAGATTATGGCAACTTTGGAACATTAAAATAATGATAAAAGAGAATGTCTATTTTCTTTGATGAAATTCGATCATATCGCATTGTAGCTTGATTCAATAGATATTTTGTTTAGATGTATCTCTTGGGGTTCAATGTGGTCTCTATAAATTGATTTAACATATTCTCAACGTAAATATGATTCTTGGGATCAATATTATTCTTGGGCATATGGTCATTTCTTAGTATAGTTCTTGGGCACATTATAAGTCTTGAGTTTTATCTAGTTTTCTACCACAATACAATATTTTTGGCACAATGCAATTTTCAGGCATGATTCAATTTTTGGACACAGTGAACTCAAGCACGAGACAATTTCTCGAGCACATGCAAATTCTCGGGTACAATGCAATTTCTTAGGCACAATGCAATCGCTGTCATTCTCGGGCACGATGCAATATCTCAGGCACACTTCAAATATTAAGGCACAATGTAACTTCTCAAGCACAACGCAATTATCTGGCTCAATGCAATTCGTGAACACAATGTAAATTTTTGGGCACTATGTAGCTTCTCAGGCTCATATTCAATACAGTTTTCAAATTTAATTCAATTTCTTAGGGATAATGCAATTTCATGAACATGCAATTCTCCAAAACAGTTATATTATCGAGAACAATATATTTCTCAAAAAGGATATTGCAGTTGAGAGTATAAGGTCGCTTAGACCTTTGTTTTATCAGAAGGACAAAGTGTTTGTTCCATAGCAATTGTGGGGCACAGTATAGCAGTGAGAGTGTAAAGTAGCTTAAAACTCCATCATATTGAAAGGACGCGGTGTAATTTCTTTGTTTTAGTTGGGATCAAAATAATAGTTGAGAATATATAGTAGCTTAGACCTTTATCTTATTTTAAGGATAGAGCGTTATTTCATGGTTTTTATCCGGGCGATGTTGGAATTGCTTCTTGCATGTGTATCTATATTTTCTAAGTTAGAACTAAAATTATTAGTTTATAAGAAGAAAGGTTGATTTGTATCTCTGTTTTGACCAGCACGCTCCATTCGTCCTTGACATCCAGGTTTTTTTTCGGGCATTAGCTTTGGGCGATATATAAATAGTATAAAAATAAAAAGTTGAAAAGAAGTTTCTGAAAACGCAAAAATGACAAAATTGTCTAAAACATTGTTGAATCTTTGAGCATGACACATTATTACACTTTACATTATCTAATTGGAAGAGGTCTTTCGATTTTTGTGTGCATCATAGATATTATTGAAAAAACATTCAATATTTTTTGTCCAGTAAAAAACTTCTAATATTCTGATCATATTCGGAGATTTTGCTATGAATTTTGAAATCCTTACAAAAATCCTGCCACGTCTTACAATTTTCAAAAGAATGCTCTTTTGATGGAATTTTTGAGATCTTCTCATAAATAATGCCACAATATTATGATTTTCAAAAGAATGATCTTTTCATAGAAATTTTTAGATGCTCTCAAAAATTATGCCACGATTGTATAATCAAGAAAAAAAATGTGAATTTTGATAGGATGAGACCAAACTACATAGGAGCGTTTACGTATTCCTTCTTAAACGGGAATCAGTCATGACATAGTTCTAAATTACAAACTAAAAAGCATGATTTAAACTTTGGTGTAGTATCTCCTCACAACATCAAACTACATGGGAGCACTTACGTATCCTCTTTTAAATGGAAATCAGGTATGACGCAGTTCAAAATCACAAAGTAAAGAGAATGAATCAAACTTAGTTGTAGTATCTCCTCACAACATCTGAGTTGATAGGTCTGTGCAAGATTTCACCATTAATTTATGCTAGTATGAGTGTACCGTCAATCAAAACCCAGAAAACCATATATGGACCTTGTCAATTTGGTAAAAATTTACCCTTTGCCTCGTCTTGATTTGAAAGATTCGCTTCAGAACCAATTTCCCAGGTGAGAAATATCTTGGTCTGACCTTCTTATTCAAAGCTCTAGCCATTCTATTCTTATAGAGTTTACCGTGATAAATTGCATTAATTATTCTTCCATCAATTAATGTTCAGTTCTCTAATTATTTCTGCACCTTTTTAGCATCGCTCAGCTTCTTGAAGGATCCTCAAAGATGGTATTTCCACTTCAGCAGGTATAACAACTGTATTACCATTACACTAGAAAATAAAACATACCCCAACTAGAAGTTCTAATAATAGTACGATAGCTGGACAAAGAAAATGGTAAGTGTTCATGTCAATGCTTGTAATTGTCAATCATCTTGCGTAGTATCCTCTTGATATACTTATTTGCAATTGCTTCATTCCTCAGTGGTCTGTATGTTGTAGAATTTCGATGATTGATTTTGAATCTCTCACACAATGCTTTAATCAAATCATTGTTTAAGTTCGGTTCCATTACATGTAACAATTGACTCAGGAATTATGAACCAACAAATGATGTGATTTTTTGACAAATTCATCTACAACATTCTTCAAGACAGATTTTGTGGTAGGTGTATTCAACCAATTTAATTAAGTAGTCAATTGCAACATGAATGAATTTGTGTTCATTAGATGTTTCCAGTTCAACAGGGCCAATTACGTCCATTTCCTAAGCTGCTAAAGTCAGAGGTGATCATCTAGTAACATGAAGTATTTTTAACAATGTTCTAGAGTTCTCTTCAAATGATTCAAAGGATCATCTATTAAAGCTTTCATGTACCTCAGAGAGTCATGTGAATCATAGTTATCAAAGTTAAAGGTTCACTAAGGGTCAACATGGTCTCCAAGTGTCAGCCACATCCAGAATGTAAGCTTGGAGCATTACATGACTGGTGGAGCAAAGATGGCGCAACTCAAAATGAAGAATATGGAGAAACAATTAGGAAAAAAGGGGAAAACATTACATCGCAAAGTAGAAGAGGAAGAGCCGACAAGAACAAGATACTTATTTCTTATTTAACCCTTGGATATGTTTTGTTGTTTTCATTTAGATTTTGGCTGGTCCTTTGGGCCATCCAGACATTATTGTTATTTTGTTTTAAAATAAAAGATGAAACTAGCCTAATGAGTCAATATTTCACATTTAAAAAGGTGATATATAAGTTTATGCTTGTTGTTTCTTTTAATTTTGTGATACCTTTACGTTAAATTCATTTAGGTTGACCTATGATGTATTGATACTATTCTTGCTACACTTTTGGTTGGTGTAGGTTTGTTTTAAGGTTTGAAGCGTGGACATTGATTATTCAGCATCAACTTCTAGCCACCTTGTTCTCAAGTAAAAGTAGTATCTCTCTCATGTCTATTTATTTATATTATGTATGTACTCTATTATAAGCTTTTGTACCTATCTAGACTAGGTCCTTGGGATTTGTTGAATATTTTGTAAAGTCCGAAAGGAATTTTCTTATTTCGTATTACCTTATCAATGCAAATACTTTTATGTAGAATATTGTTTAATTAAATGGGTAAATTTGGTAAAAGAATCACCTATCTAATTAGATTAGAATAGGTGCATGCACGATCCCGTAATTTGGATCGTGACATTCAAAGTCCTTATTCATTTTGTTTCCATCACACCTCTTCAAATATACCACCAAGACCTTTAGCCTTTACATATCCAGGAAATTCACAAACTACTCTTAATAGACACTTACTATCCCTCTCACCTAACAACCTTTGAGAATAACGTACCCTAACCAAAGACTACAATTTAGAGCTCCATTAAAACGAAGCAATCTACTTATTAACCTTGAGTCATTGAGGGAACAAGGCATCTGTTGCAGGTGTAAGGAAAGGTGTTTCCTTGGACATCAAATACAAACAAAGAGCCTTACATTCTATAGAAGGAGTTGAGGTAAACGAAAAATTTATGGATATACGTGAGACTTTAGAGGAAGAAGTAGAGGAACAAGCTGAAGAATTCCTAAATGTTTTATTAGGCTTGAGTTCCTGAAGTGTCATTATTTGTACCATTAAGATGGTGGATTATGTCGAGAATTAAAATTTGACATGTTGCAAATATGAATATTTTTTACTGAACAAACTATTTAAAAATATGTAGAGAAGCTTATATCTAAAATTTGAAACTATTTAGAGGAGGTTTGAGTTTCTTTGGATTAAAAAGATAAAATCATCCTTTGAGGAAGATGAACTACTCCTCTGATGTGTGTTTATGTGTGTGTGTATATATATATATATATATATTAAATTGAGATATTTAAAAGGATTATATTTGATAGTTCCACAACATTAGATAACTTTAAAATGATCCAACTAATTTTGAAATCACAAGTAACTACTAATACACATGCATTTTTTAAGAAATACAATTTTATTATTTTTATATTATTAAAATTTACAATTTTATTATTTTTTTACTTTTAAAATAATATTTTTTATTATTTTTAACTACTAATACACATGCATTTTTAAAAAAATACAATTTTATTAATTTTATATTTTTAAATTTTACAATCTATCTATCTATATATATATAGATAGATTATTAATTTTCTATATACCAGTTGATTAGTGATTATGGTTATGGTTTTAGTTAATTAACACTCGCAATCAATATTCAATTATAATTACGTGGGTTGGGGTTTCGAGTGTGTATAATACACAAGTTTGTATAATTCTGAATTTGTATAACTTTTGTATTATATAATTCGTATAAGTGTTTAAAGTTCAGATATTTGTGTTTGTATAAATTCGTTATTTTGATTTTACACAAAAGTAGCTCAATAATACAAACGAGATAACTTAAACTACAATCCGTAAATATGCAAGCTATAGCTATGGAACATAATTAAGTTTATTATAATGATTATTTGCAAACATTCCCCAAACATATATAACTCATATAATGAACATATGGTCACCATTTTTTATTACGGAAAAGGGTCAAAACTACACTTCAACTATTCGAAATAAAGCAAATATGCCCTTCAACTATGTTTTGGCTCAAAACTGTCCTTCCCGTCTAACTATTGGTTCACTTCTACCCTTTCATTTAACGGAATAAGATGTGGCATTAACAGAATAAGATGTGGCATTCCATGTGTAAATTATAATGCCACATAAACGTCTACCTAAGCATACCCACCCCACCCCACTAAATGATCCAACCTCCCCTTCATTCCCTGCCAATCTGCCAAGATTTGCTCACTCTATCACACCCTCCTCTCTTCTCCTTCTTTAAAAAACTCTCAAAACCCTTCTCACTTAGGTCAGCCTTTTATCCAATATCAATAGCACAAAGATTCCCCAAATTTGTTCGATAACAATTGCTCTTCTTCTTCAAAAGCTCTACTGGACAACTATGGATTTCTTGGACGAAGAATTCAATTGGATTTGTTAACATCAGTAACCTGACCTTATTAGTGAACAGTCTTCTCACCTTTCATGGAATTGACGGTGTATTGGACCATCAATCTCTTCTTGATTACATAATTAGAGCATTAAGGAGAAGATGATTCACTGTTTTTGCAAATGCGTTAACCATCAAACGGTCGGAGTTGTTAAGTTTGACTTCCATTTCTGTGGCTTCTAATGATATAACATTGTTCTCACAACTTGACGGATTCTGTTACAATTACCGTTATCATGTTGTTCTCAGACAGTACCGTTTTGGGATCTTGCAAGAAATGCATAGGGTACTATGATTTTTCAAACTATTTGCTTTATTTTGGCAGCTTTGTGCTTCTCTATCGTCAGCGACTATGGACATCCATTATCCGGAAGAAAGAAATAATGATTTTACCACAAATATTCTTTCAACATCTCCGGCGACAAGAGAGATCTATTATACGGATGAGATAATTAATGGTTAAAACTTGTAACTCCAGTGATCAGTCTTGTTCGCCGGAGAGAATTGAGTTTCGCTATGATAATGAACGTTTGGAGACGGGTGTTCAATCTCCTTACCTTTTAATCGGTGGGGATGGATTTGGTTAGGTGGACGCTTATGTGACATTATAATATACACATTAAATGTCATATCTTATTCTGCTAAAAGGAACGGTAGAAGTGATCTAATAGTAAGACGAAAAGCATAGTTTTAAGTCAAAACATAGTTGAAGGGTAGTTTTAATCATTTTCCGTTTTTATTATGATTGATGAAGCATATATCTTTTGTCTTTTTTCTTTTCTCTAAATCAGCTATGAAAATAACTTGTATATTAAACATGTTTTTTTCCTCTCTTTTTTCCCTTTCTAATTCCTTTTACTTTCGGTATTCATATTTTCTTATTTCCTTTCATTTTTCTTTATAATTTATTCTACACATTTATTGACTAATTTATTTTGTTCTTAAAAAATTTCTGTATATCGATAAATTAAAAAAAATGGACACTCCCTATGTCCCATATCAATTGTCCACTTTCTTCTTCACGTGCCCCTTAAGAAATCATAAATAAGAAGGGTAGTTTTACTAAATTTCTCCTTAATATCTTTTTCAAAAGAAGAATTAACTGTAAGAATAAAATGAAAAATAATAATTAGTTCTATCTTGACTTTGTACAAGTAATTTGTGACAACTATTTTAGTAATGCAATAATTAATATTGGAATGATGGGAGTAACAGGTATGGTATATATTTTTATCCCATATGGTATATATTATGAGTGTCAAATAGGCGGGTTGAGTTGAAATAGGAGATATTATAATGGGTTGAAATAGTAATTAGGTTGGGTCATGGCGTGCCCAAATTTACTTTAGGCTCAAATGAGCTAAATATCAAGTTGGGTCATGAGCCACACAATTTAACCCACTTAATCTCAATAATTTTAATATATTGTTATTTACCATTTCTAACACAATTTGAATTTCAAGTCAATTTTTTTTTTAAAACGTTGGAGAATTGATAGGTAAATACTAGAAGATATAATATAGACAATAATTCATATCTTTATTATGAGAACTTACATTACACAAATCAAATAAGGATAAATTTTAGGAATTATGTATAATATGAAATCGGAAAAGGGTCATATTTGCACTTGTACTCTTAGAAAAAGAATATATTTACCCTTTCGTCATACCTTTTTGATATATTTATCCTTACCATCCTATTTTAGGTACATATTTGTCCTTATATAGTTAACTTATCATGTAACCATTTTTATTAGTCTATGTGGCGCATACATGACTCCATATGTATATACTTTTATTATAATAAAAAAAAATATTTTCTATTTTGTATTATATCCGACCCATTTAGTAAAACCGGACCCAACCAATCGGAAGATCCATTAATAAAATCCGACCCAACTAATAATCCGTCAACCCTAATTTCAACTAATGTGAAAATCTAGTGGCCGCTTTAGCAGCTTCTACTTTGTCTACTATTGGGAGAGGGATCTGCAACATGTATCATGGCATAAGGAAGAAGGAATAAATGGTGGCTTCTGCTCGACCATTGTTCCTTGGTGACTGAAGTTTGAAACGAGATAATTTCACACCTAATAGGAGCAGAATTGCAGAACATCAAAGATTACTTAAATGTTGGAAATGGTTACTCTTTTTGCATTACAAAACTAATAGGAGCAGATGTGGAGAGTAAATTTCTTCTAATGTGACAAGATGATGGGTATAAAATTAGGACTAATGTGTAATGAAATTAGGGTTGATGATTATTAGTTGGGTCGATTTTACTAACGGGTCAGATTTTATTAATGGATCTTCTGATTGGCTGGGTCGGGTTTTACTAAATGGGTCGGATATAATATAAAATAAAAAAAAAGTTTTTATTGTAATAAAAGTATATACACATGGAGGTATGTCTGCGCCACATAGACTAATAAAAATCGTGACATGATAAGTTAACTGTATAATGGCAAATATGTACCCTGAGTTGGATGGTAAGGACAAATATATCAAAAAAGTATGATGAAGGGTAAATATGACCCTTTTCTAAGAGTTCAAGGGCAAATATAACCCTTTTCCGATATGAAATTATAATTTATACCTCTTTAGTTTGTAATTACATTAATTTCTTACAAAGTAACTCAAATCAGATACATTAATATATAGCTTAGATACATTAAAGATTACCTCGGTTACATTATAACATAAATCGGATACATAATATATAGCTTGGGTACATTAAAAACTAGCTCGGATGTATAATATGTAGCTCGGATATATTAAAAAACTACCTCGGATACATTATAAAATAAATTAGATATATAATATGTAGCCCAGATACATTAAATACGTACTGGCTCGGATACATTAAAGAAATAAGAGATTTCAAAGGTCTTTAGAAATAGAATGGGATATTCGAAATAAGGGAAACTTAAGACGTGTATTTCAGTAATTTTTTCTTTAAATAAATAATCTTAAAACAGGTTTAAATTAGAGAGTGAACGTGGCCAATTAAAGATACTTTTAAAATGGGTTAAGAATTTAATGTGTTGAGATTGACCCAATTCAAATTATCTTATTTAATTTTGACTTTTTATTTCTGACTTTAAAATTACTAAAATATTAAATTAGAGATTGACCCAATTCAAATTATCTTGGACTAAACCCAATGTGTTACCTTATTAAGTATTTTCATGATGATAAACGGAAAACATAATTAAAAATTGTGTCTAATTATATGCTTGTTTGTTTTTGTAACAGAACAAGCAAGCACCAGCAAAGTCAAGACCTATTAATTTAATTCAGAAATTCATGGTAAATTTCCTTATTCAAAATTAAAAATTACTCATTATTTTTATATTGCTATTAGGTTACTTAATTGTACCATCCAATTCATATAAACATGGCATACACTTCAAGTAGTGTCATGTTTATTTGTTAGTTTCATTGTTTAGTATTATAATTCGAAAAATAAAAAGCTTTTTATTTTACTAACCAAAACGAATTTCTCAGTAATTGTAAGTATGTCATACATTATTTATAGACTAATTTCCTTAATCTATCTATAGGTTAATCAATACATGAATCATATTCATGCTAAATAGTTTTGATATGTTGGAAAAACTACAAAATATGGCAAACATTAATATACATATAAAATAAATAGCTACAATTTTCTTTTTTATGTTATATGGATATAATTACACAATAAATAGCAAAGTTAATTATATATATATAAATAATTAGAAAAGTTATTAATATTAAATAGGAAAGTTATTATTACACACCTAATTTATTATGTCTAGGCATTTTTTATGTGATTGGTTCCCTATGTTTACCCTCACCAATACTTTCTCTTTCATCAATCTTCCTATATCACATAATTTCTGTATTTTTCTCCCAATTATTTTTCAATTGTAGATATTTTTGATGATTTTAGGAGCAAGTTTTGTAATTTGAATTCATCATATATCACTTCATTGATATTCTCCTCGTTTTTATGAAGATCATATTTGTATACATATATGTTCTATTTTTATAGGCTTTCTATTGACTTGTTTTACATTACAATGACTGTAGTTCTAAAAAAAATAGTACAAGGAGAACACGAACAAATAGAGATTGAGGTTTGTGTGATTGTCAAATTTGTATATAGTATAATAGTTATATACAAAGATACTTGTATTCTAATATTAACACAAATTGAAATGGTGATTTCTGAATACGAGTATATTTGGATAGATAAGTAATCTATCAAATTTGGAAGGTTAATTAGGCAATACAAGTATAATTGGATACATTAATACTATTTTTTATAAATAAATACATGAGTCAACACCAAGCCTCAAGTATTATAAGAAAAACTTGACTAAAAAGAGATTGACGTTTGTCGATTTTTTTTCGTTTTTTATACAACCGAATACTTGTACACTTTTGCTACCTACACATTCTATTTTTGTCCATTTTTTTTGTTTTTATATTATCAAATACATTCATCTTTTGTTTTACAACAATGTATTCATATGTATATTATATTAGGGTATTCATTTTTTGTTTAACAACAATGTATTCATTTTTCAAATTATCGTGTTCGTATGCTAAATTGTTATACTTTATCTTGTTTAATATATTAATACATTAAGTTTTTACAAATACTTGTATCATTGATATATTAATACTTTAAATTTTACAAATAAAGATACCAATTTGAATTCGTACATTAGTTCATTGTAATTGAAACTGTATCAATGTATAAATAGAAAAATAAAAACATATACAATAATATAGCTAGAAAAAGAGTTACATTGTAGTCATTTTTTATAAATATCATACTCATAGCTATTGAACTTTAATAACCCTATAAGATAGTCATTTTTGTACGTTGCTCTTAAGTAATTCCATTACTTTTCTCAACATGATCTCGAACTACATCAATAGTAAGCGGCTTCTGATAATTATAATAATCAAGGCCAGCATTCATGAATAATTTCTCCTCTTCTTCTTTTTCGCGGGAAGTCATTCCCACAATCAAGCTACCAACATGTATATTTTGAAGTTCCTTAGTTGCCTGCATAATATAGAAAAAAATTATAATAGTTTTTTTAAAACTAATTACGTCTAGATTAAGATGTTCAAACAGAAACTGAATTACGATTTATAAAAGCATACTTGACAATCGTTCTTTACTGACATATCCAAGTCCATCATAGTCATATCAAAGCATACACCATTGTAATGAGCAAGTAGTGCTTATTCACTATTTTTCGCCTCATAAGTTTTCACACCAAATTTCCTTAGAAGTGCTTTGTAGACCATTCGAACTACAATTCCATCATCTACTAGAGGAGCTGTAAGTTTTTTTTTACTACGTTCGTGTTGTTCACTGAAGAAGATGATTGGAATAATGACATCTTTTCTGAGATTAAAAACTTAAAATGTTTTATGTTCGACAGTATTCAAATAATTGTGCCAGACATATGTATATTAGATAGAGAAATTAACAAGTAACAATACTCTCATCAGTCACATTTGAACTAAGATTTTGGATCAACCCACTATATATTGTCATTATTTATTTTGGTACTATATGTTATTAAGTAATGTAAAATAGGAAAGAAGCATTTAAGAAGATCCAAAAAGTGTTACTTCATCTATCCCAAATGTTATGACATCATAATCTAAATTTCGAAAGTCAAACTTCTTTATTTTGATCGTAAAATTCCAAATGATATGACATCATAAATCTTTACATATTTAGAAACTAAATAAAGGGTACTATAAGCCACAAGAATTAAAAAATAAAAATTTTAAAAGGGCATACAGATAAATCATTGTCAAAGTTTTCTTGTTTGACCTTTGAATATCAAACCAAATCATATAAAATCGGACGGAGGGAGTATGTCATACCGCAGATTTCATTCCTTTTGGTTAAGAGGCATTTCGAAAGTGAAGTTGAGTTCACACATACTTTGCCAGAACATAGACTTAAAGTCAAAATCAATGTCGCTAATGAGAATGGAGAGTATTTGATTCACACATAGCTACAGGTCTAACAGGTTCATTGCATTGGAGAAAGATTGTTCACTTTCACAATGCCTAGCATTGGTTGCAGTGTTAACACAGGGAGACTGCTTCAACAGAGTAATCATCCTACTAGCAGTATGCTCTGTCGGCTATTGAACAAAGTTGTCCGTGCACAACCCTGGCATGAGAATTGAAGAAATTGTATCAAGGTTCTCCTACAACAAGCAAAAGTTATATGTTACAGAAAAATTAAAGACATGTATAAAGTGAGTGAGTAATATTCTAGAACTGAAACATCATGATCATAGGCCATTACATTCTCACATAGTACAACATTTGGATGTCTTAAAACAACATTGATACTCTGAAAAGTAAAGGTAATGAAACGATGTTAAAGTATGCATACGTTACACCTTCCCCTGTCGTACTGCTCCAGAAAAAAATAGGAAAGGTTTCCAACACTATACAATACCTCCCACTAGAAACTTGAAAGCAGAATCCACTATATTCTGCACATACACCAAGGCCATAAACAGCAGACTGGATATGAAATTAGTGGTATTAAAATAAATGAAATAGCATGCGCCCATGGTCTTGCTCAACTTTTGCTCTCTCTTCATATTCGCTTGTTCAACTTGAACTGGCTGTGATGATCTGCTTAATATCATTCACAATGTCCAAGAGTAGTCCATATATCTGAAGTCCGGAGAAAAATATTGTTGGCTTACAAGTCTTCCACCATAAAGACTAGGTCCCTTCACAAAAACGGTAAATAAAGTATTGAAATAGATGCTGAAAGGTAGAAGACCCAAAGTTTTTTCCGTGGAAGCCTGTCACGACCCAAAATCGAGCCGCGAGTGGCACCCACACTTATCCTACTATGTGAGCGAACCAACCAATCTAAAACCCCAACATATTGAACAAAATACAAAGCGGAATACTTAAAACTCATTAACGAAATCAATTAAATAACTTCTAAAATTTATAACTCATTATCCCCAAAATCTGGAAGTCATCATCACAAGAACATCTATCCTCAAGTTACTAATCTAAAAGTATCTAAGAAGCTAAAATAAATAAAAGGCTAGTCCATGCCGGAAGTTCAAGGCATCAAGACATTGAAAAGAAGATCCAGTCCAAGCTAGAAGCATTAGCTCACCCTGAAATCCGGTGTAGTGAAGACTGGCTAGAATTGCTGTTGAGTTGAAGACGACGGTACGTTTGCTGCATTCCCCAAATAACAAAGAAAGAAACAATAAGTAGGGGGTCAGTACAAAACACAAGTACTGAGTAGGTATCATCGGCCAACTCAAAATAGAAAACAGTATATATCAGTTAATATCATAAATCAACTACAATACTCAACATGTAGCAACAAGTACTATAATCATCAATAAGTACTACCAAGTTCATCCATGAGGACTCAAGCCTCAATACCACACTCATTTGGGAAATTAGGTTCATTACATTGAGTATATTAAACATCTCTTAAGATTCATTATCTTTCTTCCTCTTGTGTCGGTACGTGACACTCCGATCCCCTACTACTATGTGTCAGAACGTGGACCACTCCGATCCCTCTATTTCTAGTTGTCGGTTCGTTGACACCGATCCCCTAAT